>SNQJ01S0082690.1:21562-35107 GCA_010110895.2 Picea sitchensis
GGCATGAGGAAATATTTCCAACTGCAGAATTATTCTGCTCATGCAGAAGGAAGAATTGTGATGTATCAATTAAAAGGAAAAGCATCCATGTGGTGGGATCAATTTGTGCAGGTGTAGCACATCAAAGAGAAAGATATCACTTGGAAGGAGTTCAAGGGGTAGCTCGAGAATAAATACCTGACTAAAAGATACTATGACTGAAAGATGAAGGAGTTATTCGAACTCAAGCTAGGCAACATGACCATTGTTGAATACGAATGAAGTTTCTTGGAGCTACTGAAGTATGTTCCATTCATCAAAGATGAGGCTGTCAAGATTCAAAGGTATCTGAGTGGACTGCCACCTGCCATTGGTGACAAGATTCAGTATGATGATCCTAAGACTATGGAAGAAACAATAAGAAGGGCTAAATGCTTATATGAACAACAAAGAGAAAAGCCTCCTTTTCAGAAGACTTGGGATGACCAGAGGAAGTTTAAGAAGGAACAGAGGCAGAAGGGAAACAAACCTCCCTTTTTTAGAAATAGTCCTCAGGGACAACCAACCTTTAGAGAGCCCAGGAAGGCTGAAGTGGGTGAACAAATGCCCAGATTGCCACCTATGGAGTGTTGGGGCTGTAAAGGAAACCATAGGTACCGAGACTGCCCCTACAGAAAAGATAAAGCGAGAAACATCCACAATGTTCAGCAAGATGAAACAATGGAGGATATGAGCAATAGAATGCCAAGGATCTACGCAGCCCTGGACAACAAGCAAGTTGAATTTCAATCGCACATGATTGAAGTGGAAGGTATGATTAACAACCAACCATTTAGTATTTTAATTGATTCTAGGGCTAGCCATAGTTATGTAGATCCTAGAGTGGTGGAAAGTTTTCATTTACCAAGAAGCAAACATGAAAGGTCTTGGTTAGTGCAGTTGGCTACAGGAACGAAGAGGAAAATTGCTGAGTTGGTGAAGTCCTGTCCTGTGGACATGAAAGGACTGGGCACGAAGGTTGAATTGAATATTCTACCTTTAGGATCTTATGACTGTTTAATTGGAATGGATTGGTTGGAACAACAACATTCCCTCCTAGACTATCATAACAAGAGGTTTACATGTCTTGATGAGGATGGAAATTAGAAAACAGTCCAAGGAATTCCCAGAGCTGTGGCTGTTAGAGAAATCTCATCCATGCAGTTGAAGAAGTGTTACAGGAAAGGCTGTCAATTCTTTGTAGCCCATGTGGAGGAAGCATCCAAAGATGAAGTCTCAAGAATTGGAGTCCATGAGGTACTCACAGAGTTCAAGGACGTATTTCAGGAGGTACCTAGACTACCTCCGAAGAGAGACATTGATTTTTCTATAAATTTGATGCCTGGAGCATCTCCGGTGTCGAAAGCTCCTTATAGAATGAGTACACCAGAGCTGAAAGAGTTACAATTCTAGCTCAAAGAGCTTCTGAAGAAGGGGTACATTCACCCCAGCGTGTCACCTTGGGGTGCCCCGGTCCTGTTCGTGAAGAAGAAGGATGGGGCGTTGAGGTTGTGCATTGATTTCCGATAGTTAAACAAGGTAATTGTCAAGAACAAGTATCCTTTGCTGAGGATCGATCATATTTTCGATCAGCTGAAGGGTGTGAAAATATTTTCCAAGATAGATCTCAGATCAGGATATCACCAGGTAAGAATAAAGGATGAGGATATCAACAAGACTGCCTTTAGAACAAGGTACAGTCATTACGAGTTCACAGTGGTGCCGTTTGGACTGTCAAACGCACCTGTTGTTTTTATGTGCTTGATGAATGGTGTATTCATGAACTATTTAGACAAGTTTGTCATAGTCTTCCTGGATGACATTTTGGTGCACTCCAAGTCAGAGGAAGAGCACAAAAAACACCTGGGGATGGTGCTGCAAGTGCTGAGAGAAAACCAGTTGTATGCCAAGCTGAGAAAATGCTCATTTGATCAAAGGCAGATCCATTACTTAGGGCATATTATTTCAGAGGAAGGGATCGCCATGGATCTTGAGAAGGTCGAATCCATCCGAGAATGGTCAGCGCCAAGGAACATGACAGAAGTTAGATCCTTTATGGGTCTGATAGGCTATTATAGAAGGTTTATCGTAGGATTCTCAAAGATAGCTAACCCTATCACTTCCTTGCAAAGGAAGGAGAAACAATTTCAGTGGACTAAAAAGTGTGAAGAGGGTTTCTAGCGATTGAAGCAGCTGTTAACCAGCACTCCAATCCTGAGAATTGCAAATCCAAATATGGATTTTGTGGTGTGCACAGATGTGTGTAAGGAAGGGTTGGGAGGAGTTCTCAGCCAAGATGGGTTTGTAATCTGTTATGAGTCCAAGAAATTGAAAGAGCATGAAAAAAATTATGCCACTCATGATTTGGAGCTGGCAACAATTGTCCACACTCCGAGGAAATGGAGAAATTACCTCAAGGGGAAGAAGATTTGAATTGAGAATAGACCACCACGATCTCAAATATTTGTTTGATCAACCAACCTTAAATGCTAGACAAAGCAGGTGGTTAGAGTTTCTGTGTGAATACGACTTTGATATCAAGCATATCAAAGGGAAGGAAAACAAGGTGGCTGATGCACTCAGCAGAAAGGTGCATGAATTGCATGCTACAACCATTAGCATGTATAGGACATATATTAAGGAAAGAATTTTGGAAGCTGGAAGTGCTTATTTGCGGTACAGAGACTTGGTAGAAAAGCTACAACAGTGTGATAGACCACAAAAAGAGGAAAGTTACACCTTGGGAGATGATGGAATACTTCTGTACAAAAACATAGTGTATATACCCAATGTCCAGGAATTGAAACTTGCGATTCTAGGAGAAATGCATAACATGACTTATGCTGGAGACCCTGGATATCAAAAGACTGTGGCAGCAGTCAAAAGCCATTACTTTTGGCCGGGTATGAAGAGAGAGATCACTGAATACATCGCCAGATGTATGGAATGCCAGAAAGTTAAGGCTGAGCATGGGCACCCAGCAGGGTTGCTGCAGCCTTTACCCATTCCTGAGTGGAAGTGGGAAGTGGTGACGATGGATTTCATTACAGGATTGCCCAGAATGAGCAAGCAACATGATTCGATCATGGTGGTGGTGGAAAAGCTTACAAAAGATGCCCATTTTATTCCACTAAAAACTACTCACAAGGCAACAGATGTTGCTGACATCTTCTTAAAAGAAGTGGCATGCTTGCATGAAATTCCTAAAACTATTGTGTCTAATAGGGACCCGAAGTTCACCTCGAATTTCTGGAAAGACTGTTCAAAGGATTCAGAACGAATTTGACTTTTAGTACAACATATCATCCCGAGTCTGATGGATAGACAGAGAGGGTGAACATAGTAATAGAGGACATGCTGAGAATGTACATGATGTACAAACCAACAAGATGGGAAGACTACTTTCATTTGGTAGAATTTGCCTACAATAATGGGTATCATGCATCATTGAAGATGAGCCCATTTGAATCACTTTATGGAAGAAAGTGCAACACTCCAGTGAGCAGGGATAATCCAGCTGACAGAGCAGTAGTTGGGGCTAGAATTACTCAAAGAGATGGAAGACCAAATGATAAGAATTAAACAGAATTTGAAAATTGCCCAGGACAGGCATAAAAGTTATGTTGATAAGAACAAAACCCACAGAGAATTCAAAGTGGGTGATCATGTCTTCCTGAAAGTGAAAACTAACAGGAGTTCCTTGAAGCTGGGAAGTTGCACCAAGTTGGCAACAAGATACTGTGGGCCTTTTGAAATCCTTGAAAGGATTGGGCCAGTTGCATACATGCTTGCATTACCTGCATCTATGACTGTACATAATGTGTTTCATGTTTCACTGCTTAAGAAATATATACCTGATGCTAATCATGTTATCAATTGGAATGTGATTCAGGTGGAACCAGAAGGTGTCCTGCAAGTGCATCCTATGTGCATATTGAATAGGAAAAACAAACATCTTCGGAATCGAGCCATAGATCTTGTAAAGGTCCAGTGGACATGGTATGGTCCTAAGTATGCGACATGGGAGCATGAAGATGTTATGCGGGTAGAGTACCCATATCTTTTTGAAAATTTTGAAAAGCTTGCAGATGCTATGTCTAGTTGCACTGAGAACAGTGCATAAATAAGGATAGGGGGATTGTAATGTCCCCAAGGCCGAGCCCTATTGTAAATATTGTTTATGAAATGAATTGTAAATATGTTTTATAGGTTGGTGAGATGAGTTTATATAAGCTAGTGAGCTTATGTGATTGTTAGGCCAAAGAGCCTAAGTGTTGAAGGCCAAGAGCCTGATTTTGTACATGTATTAATGCAGAACATTAATAAAATATAAACACCACCACGTGCAGACCGACCACGATGAATGAGTGATGGGGGACTAAGCTTCCATAGAGTGGGCAAGGGATTAGGGGCTGGAAGGTGGAAAAGGGGCTAAGTGTTAAGCCTAGGGACTTAAGTCCTTGGGAATAATATTTTAATATTATTCCAAAAATACCATGTGAATAATATGTTTTTATCCTAAGTTCTTTTGGAATGACATGTGACTTCCAAATGGTGGGAGGAACGCACGCTGATGGAAGGCATGCAGTTTCATGGGTGACAAGTGTCAACACAGGACCATGCAAATAAAACGGCTGAGATAAGCCATGATGGGGGATCCTCCACCATTCGACCCTGGACTGCCTGTGCGTGAACCCATCCGACCTCTGCAAGAGACCATGTGCAATTGTGAAATCGTGGGGGGAATAACCTGTGTTGATTTCAGAGATAGCCTGTGTTGTTTTCTGGAAATCCAAGACATCCTCTGTCTGAACAGATTGAGCCTGTGTGTGGAATCTCTATCCCAAGGCCATAATCGTGAGACCATCCTGTCATTGTTGAGCCTGCTGGAAAGACCATGTCTATTTTTTCGTTGGCTGTTGTGACCATGTAGTGCTGGACTGTGTGTGGCTTGTTTTCCAGCTTGTACAACACTCTTTCCAGGTGAGAGAGGTGATTGAAGTTGGAAGAATAGGTTGCTTGGCTTGTGAGCGATTCTCTCCAAGTGAGAGAGTGCACAAAGGAAGGAGATAACTCTTGGAAGGAACCCTGTAGCTGTCACAGAGCTCAAAGACTTCTGGTCCAGTTTGTTGCTGAAACCCAAGGCAAGGCAGGTTAGCAGCCAAAGGACTGTCCAGGTGATAGAGAAGGTGTATACTCCTAGGGTGGAACATGCATGTGGGGAAGGAGAGTCTGTGGGTGGTGAGTATGAGTGGTTCCTGGGAGATAATTCCTTCCTTGTGACTATGTGTTTTCTCTGTAACCTTAGCCTAGCCTAGGATTCCTTGCCTTGGGGGTGGAGCTTAGTCCCATCTCATGGGTAACCCACTTCTGAGCTTGATGAGCAGTGTGGTCTAAGGCTGGGAGGTTCGTGGAAGGCCCGCACCTGGTTGGTGGAACTACCACTATTTTCAAAGATAAGTACCAGATGATGTTTTAATTATGTTTCTGCATGTCTGAGTATTTATAATTATCATGTTTTCTGCTGTGCATATGAATTAATGTTAATGCCTTGCTTTAATATTATGTTAGCAGTAATTCTTAAGCTTACTCTGAGTTTAAATATGTTTTATTTCTTAAATGCATGTTGTTTATATAATTAGGGGTGAGTATTGTTATTCCATGAAGTAGCGCCTGCCCGGAAGAGAAAGAGGGTGTTACAGTTTGGTATTAGAGTGTTACAAGCTTCAAGTAGTAGAAAGAGGGTGTTACATCCTAGGTAGGAGATTTGTACTTATGACAGACCATAGTCGATTAAAGTATTTGTTTGACCAACCAAAGCTCAATGTGAGACAAGCTAGGTGGATGGATCTCCTTAGTGAGTTTGATTTTGAAATCAAACATATCAAAGGAAAGGAGAATAGGGTGGCTAATGCCCTTAGTAGAAGCATGAAAGTGGTTCCCTTGGTAGCTATAAGTGCCAGTGAATCAGACATTAAAGAGAGGGTCAGAACTGCACAAGAAATAGATGCATTTTCCAAGACTGTGAAATCATACCTAAAGTGAGAGCCCACAAGGCTGAAGTATGAAGGTTATCAGATGCTTAATGATGACCTGCTGACTTACAATGGTAGACTATACATTCTAGATTGTGATGATTTAAAGAGACTCATAATAGATGAACTACACAAAAGACCATATACTAGTCATCCTGGCTATCAGAAAATGATCATGATCACTAGGAAATTATTCTGTTGGCCCAGCCTGAAAAAGGACAGGATGATTATTTAGATAAGTGTCTATAATGTTAGAAAGTCAAGGAAGAGCACCAACACCTGACATGGTTGCTACAATCCCTACCAATTCCCTAATGGAAATGGGAAACCATCTCCATGCATTTCATCACAAGATTGCCTAGATCAACCAAACAAAACGATTCCCTCATGGTAGTTGTGGAAAAACTAAGCAAAGCTGCTCACTTCATACTTGTCAAGTCAACTTGCAAGGTAATATATATTGCCAACATCTTCATGAAAGAGGTATTCAGACTGCATGGTATTCCTAAAGAGATTATATCCAACATAGATATAAAGTTTACTTCAAACTTTGGGAAATCTCTGTTTGCTGGTTTTGAAACAAAATTTCTCTTTAGTACAACCTATCACCCTCAAAATAATGGGAAGATAGAAAGGGTAAACCAATTATTAGAAGACATGTTGAGGATGCATGTAATGCATCAACCCAAGAAATGGGAGGACTGCCTGCCACTGGTAGAATTTGCTTACAACAATGGCTATCAAGAGTCATTAAAAATGAGTCCTTTTGAAGCCCTCTATGGAAGGAAATGAAACATTCCAATCAGCTGGAACAACCCAGTAGACAGAGTTACAATCAGGCTATATATGCTAAAGGAAATGGAATAATAAGTGATTCAGATCAGGAAAAATCTGAAGATAGTCTAGGATGGACAAAAGATCTATGCAAACCTGAAAATGACTCCTAGAGAGTTCAAAGAAGGACACCATGTATATCTCTGAGTTAGACACAGGAGAAGCTCCTTGAGGATGGGAGCTTGTGCCAAGTTGGCACCTCAATATTGTGGACCCTTTGAAGTTTTGGATAGAATGGGACCACAATAGCCTATTGGCTAACACTTCCTCCCATAGTGAAGGCACATAATGTTTTCGATATTTCTTTATTAAAGAAGTATGTACATGATTCTAATCATATTATTGAATGGTCTATGATTAAGGTGGAGACAAAGGGAGAGTTCCTACCAAAAAAACAATGCATAATAGACAGGAAGGAAGCCCCACTCAGGAACATAACCATTGCATAGGTCAAGGTGTAGTGGAAACACTTTGGTCCATATGAGGCTACATGGGAATTAGAGGATGCCACGAGACAAGCATATCCATTTTTGTTTACTTCTGTATATACAAAGCACATCGACAGATAGAACATTGAGGACGATGTTCCTTTAATCGGGAGGGGATTGTAATACCTCTTTTTTCCCCAGTTTTTAAATATAACTATAACTGGACAAGATACTATGGCAGACTAAATATGTGTGAATGTTTGATTTGATGAACCCTTGTAAAAAAGGGTCAATGTATGAATTTCTGTTATTAATAGAATTTAAATTTGAATGTGTGTTGAACAATTGCTGAAAGGGGGGGAGTTTTCCAAGATAGACCATGGATGCTATGAGAGAGATGGTGAAGGGAAACCAAGTATGGTTGAGATGAACCTCACCAGACCAGTACTTACTGGGTTTAATTTCTCAATAGTCCTCTGACCCATAAATAGATTACTAGTCAGGATGGTAGTTTGAAGGCCATCCTCAAGAGTTACTGAGGATTTGGGGAAGGGTACCCATCTGTAAGGCTTCCAGGCCTGACTATGAGTGGGGATTCAAACCCACACAACCTTGCTGAGGAAGGAAAGAAAGGAGGGAATTTAGGGGACAAAGACAAAACTGCGAAGAGAGAAGAGAAAAGGAAAGAAAACACTCTCCTGAGAAGGGCAATGGATATACTTTGCTTTTGAAGTAGAGAGAAGAGTGGAGAAGAAATCTTGTTTTGGCTGTAAGAATCCTAGGGCACCTTTTCACTACAAGATGATAAACGAGGTTGATGAGTGACTGAGGAAGTACTCATGCAGACCTCCTTTCTTGGGGCAGAGAAAACCAGTTGCCAATTTTCTGTGAGAGAATGAGAGTAACCTCCATCCCTGACTGTTGTGGAGAAAAGAGAAAGAATCTCTCTCAGGGAATCATGGTCTAGCTCGGGGGTGGCCAGTGGTAAATCCAGTAGGAGTGGTTGTGCTTATGGTTGGGAGGAAATGAGCACCCCTTTCAACAATTGCTTCACATTTTCCAGTTATGATAAGTAATTTCATACTTGGTGCATTATATTGGATGTGATGATGAAATGTATGTGTTTATTATTCAGTCTCTCAATATTTGATTAGTTATTAGAAATGCTCTTTGATTCCTGTCAACTATTGTATCTATGTGATCTTGGACTTATCTCAGTTTAATTGTTATAGAGTCATGGGATGCGATTCCATAGGCGAGTCGGGTTAGGATTGAATGGAATGTCTAAGTTCCGCAAACCCTGTGAAGTTTACCTAGAGGAAATGTTAAGTCAAAATTTTGTGGGAGAAGGGAATTTTTCCCTTAGACTATTCACCCATCTGACCGAGGGCTCGTGCCCATGTCCTTAACTCCCTTTGTTGTGAAAAGGGATTCACGCTTAACCCCTGATTTTTCCCAAAAGACCCATGTAACCAGGGCCTAAGAACCATGTGCTAGTCCAAAAGGAGCTAGCTCTATTAGCTTCGAGACTTTGGGACTTGTGACTCCACAATCCTCAAAAGTAGCCGAAGGGCAAAGTCACGAAATGAGGAGGATTGTCTATTTTGGGATCCCATATGGATCGATCTTAGCCATTAGATTGGGCATAGGAGGGGAGGTGTTAAGTGCCTTGGTGAAGTCTTAGTTTGGGGGATTTGGAAAGATCCGATGCCCAAACTCTTGAACGCTGGAGTTGCAAAGTAAATATGGACCGTTGAAATGGAGGGACCGTCGATCCTTGGATCCTTTTGGATCCTTTCGAATCTTTGAGCTAAGGGACCCACCTTTGACTACCCAACTAACCGAGGATGCGTCGTGGAGTGACGTGTGACCCCTCCTCGTTCCCTGTCAAGTGATTGATCGTGAAATAGGACCATTGGATGAGGGGTTACGTGGCAAGAGATCTCATAGTCTGGAGATTATGTACTTTGGAGGAAATTGACCAAGAGTTTATGAAGTATGAACTCACCGATGTTGCGAGTTCCAAAGTGAATCTCGACCATTGGTTGAAAAGGACACATGGCACAAGACCGAAGAGTTCAGAGGCTTGGCTCTTCAGGGAATTTGCATCAAGAGGATTTGGTAAGCTCTGAAGCTGAAGACGTGAGGTAATGGGAACCATATCTCTATGGATATATGTGGGATATTACAAACCGTTATATTGACATACTGAGTAGGTATCTATCTCAGATGACGTGGATCATTGATGCCATCTCAAACGACGTGGACCCGCTTGACGCGTGCCACATGTCACCCAGTTTTGGGTGATTCACATACCCATTGTGCCTGTTAGAGCATGGGACATGTCTCCTTGATTTGGGTTTTCCACAGACCCAAAAGAGCCATTGGAATGCGACTCGTGTCAACTTATGGAAAGGACACATGTCACCCCTATTTCCCTACCGCCAAAGTCACGAAGTGATAGTAGTCGTAGATCCGATGACCCTTTGAGACCTCTCCCAACCATCATATCCGTACTGTATTTGACACTTCGGTGAAGTCCTATTTCAGAGGTTTGCATGTGTGGATAACCTGGAATTCCCGAAGAGGTGCTTATGGGCCGTTGATATTTAAAGAGAGATGGGATTGTTGATCCCTGTGTCAATTCTGAGACTTTCCAAAAGATCCAAAGCACCAGAGTCAGCGCCTTTTGAGTTTTTGCCTGGTCATAGCTCGCGATCATATGCTATCACCGCGGGAAGAAAGGGATTAAGGTTCTATTTTAAAATTAAAAAGAAAAGGGGGCTTTGGAAAAGAACCCATGGGTCTTTTACTGATCATGCTCATGGACCAAAGGGCAGAGGAGAGGTCAGGGAGAAGACCCAAGAATGAGATGGACCCATGTGGTCCTTGACTAATAAAACCCGAGGAACTTTTGGAGGCAACAATTTGCAAATCCAGAACTTAGAATTCAACCTAATGACAACCGTTAGGAGGTTCATGGCAAGTAGAACCGAGGAGATCTTGGATTTAGGACTTGAGGTAGTTAAGGGAAAATGAAATTATGATGTCCCATCCCTTAAAAGAATAGTTAGGGGTTAGTTGTGTTATAAACACACCCAATGATCATTTAGGAGAGAGGAATGGATACTAGAAAATAAATTTCCAGATCAAGGGATACTACTGAAAGATTCAGGGAATAGGGAAGCTTGCAAATGGACATCATATTCTTTCTCCAAGGTTGTCTCTCCTCATGCACACCCCCATAGGTGATTATATACCATCATAAAAAAGTTGATTTTATTACATTCCATTATGTATTAGAAATTGGGGGTTTAGGACCACGAAAACCTGTAAACCCCACCCAAAAGTACATAATATTTCAATTTTTCACAAAATTAGGGGTGTACGCGATTTCCACAGTAAAAAATAGCATATGTACATGAGCTTCATTTGAGTGAATAGTTTACATCAACAAAAGTATATATTTTTAGATAATTTTGATGAAGGATATTAGGATTTAGATTTGCAAGCTGAGGAATGGATTAGGCCATCTCACAAATGCAATATAGAGTGCCAATTTGTGCTATAACAACATGTCCCAGTTGATTCAATAAGAAGACATAAGTTGGGTTTACATATAAAAAATTTCAATTACTCCCTCTCTTAAACACAACCGATGGATCTACAAGTGTTGGGTAATAGGGTGGAACATGGCATGAAATAGAAAACACGATACTGTAGATAACCAAAGAGAAACAAAAATTTTCGAAGACAGAGTGTGGTGTCTAAAGACATCGTTACAACACTTAAGTAGAGCACATTGTGATTAGAATGTCATACTGTATATTGCACCTTGATATCTCTATATGATATCAACTCGATCGCTTGATCACAATAATGATAATGACCCAAGGGGTTTTCTATTTATAGCCTCAAGATCTAACCAACTTCCATAGATTCTAGAAGATCTTGTCCACATGTAACCATCGATTGTTAGAGTTGACTCTGATAAATCTATGCTTTCAATTTGGCTCGACAAGGATGCTCCACTCGACGGCCTATGCATGCAACTCATATTCAATTATTGAGTTGGTCAATCGATCGCATGACTATATTTGACTGTTGGTTGATTGTCCCACTAACAAGCATGTTGACTACTCGACTGAATATATCCATATGTAGTTCTACCTCTTGACTGATTGAACCCAAGAAATGTGTGATGAATCATCAATGCTTGATGTTCCAACACCTCCCCATAAGCTTACGTCTATGGATATTCAAGAGGTGAAATTATGTCATTATGAAACCCCCCCATAATTGCAGCATCTTGAAGCCCAAGCATCGTGTGGAGCTTGATAAATCTGGATTCATCTAAAGGTTTGGTGAAGATATAAAAAACCTGATCATCCATTCTAAAATATTCAAGAGAGAAAATGTTCTCATGAACCAACCGTCTCAAACAATGAACATGGAGCTCAACATGCTTCATCTTACTGTGGGAAACAAGATTGTCAACAACCTGTATAACACTTTGGTTATCATAGTAGATTGTATTCAAAGTCTTGAAAGGAAGTCCAAGTTCTCACAAAAGTTGCAGAATCCATACTGCTTCGGTACCTGCATTAACGAAACCATGATATTATGATTCTGTAGTCGACAAAGAGACTACCCTCTATTTCTTGCACGACTACACCAACGGTCTAGTACTAAAGAAAAACACATAGCCAAAAGTGGTCTTTTGATCATCACTATCACCAGCCTAGTCGGAGTTGGTGAAGCTGACCAACAAGTCTAATATTCGACAATATTTTATACCAAAATGAGTGGTACCCTTGAGGTAAAGGACAATTCATTTGATTGCTTTCCAGTGGATTTATTTAAGGTCCTGCACAAATCAAGAAACCACACTAACACATAAGGAAATGTCAAGTCAAGTATGAATAATATAAATAATATTGTCAACTAATTGTCGATAAAGACTAGCATCGACTGCATGAGTTTGACAAGTTTTGGTAAACTTTACTCCAGATTGAAAAGGATTAGCACAAGGATTGCAATCAACCATATTAAAATGTGTCAACAGATCCATCACATATTTAAACAGAGAAATAAAAAATCCATCACATAGTGGTAATACTTGAAGACCCAAAAAATAATACAGAGTACCAAGATCTGTCATGTCAAAGGAGTTAACAAGTTGTTTCTTCAATCTAAGAATGGGATCATTATCATTTCTAGTAATGAGTAAGTCATCTACATATACAACAACAATCAAGGTGGCTCCATTTCTATGGATAAAATACAAGTTGTGATTAGATCCACAACATTTGAAACCAAGTTGAATAAAGAAACTACCGATCTTAGCATATGAAGCTTGGGGAGCTTGGTTTGAATACAAACAAAATTTGAATCTGTCACAAAGAAACTAGGTGGTTGTTCCACGATTTTTTTTTTAGATAAGTTTCCATGAAGAAATGCACTCTTCACATCAATATGATGGATTTTCCATCCAAAATGAGAAGCAAGGGAAAGAATCATTCGATCAAAGTTCATCTTTGTGACAAGGGAAAAGGTTTCAATGTAGTCGATGCCTTATTGTTGAGAAAATCCCTTCACAACTAGGTGTACTTTATGTCACTCAACAACAACTTTAGAGGTAAATTTGGTTCGGTATACCCAACGAAACTTCATAATGTTCTTTCCTTGTGGTCGGGGAACTAAGTCCCAAGTGTTATTTTTTGACAAAGAGACAATTTTTGTCTGCATATCCTACTCCCATTCAGGTCATCCTTCAACATATGTGTTACACATTATTTTCGTCATCCCTATGATCGTTAATGATGTAAACCTATCTGTTGCCTTCAGAGGGGTCAGTGGCCTGAGTTCCTAAAGAGAGAAGGGAGAAGAACTTCTCCTGAGAAAAGAAGTTGCTTTTTCCTATGTAAAAACCTTATAAACAGGGAAGTTCGCAGGTTGCTATATAGGCAAGGTGTGAGAATGACCTATTCTCGCAGGTTGCACTATAGCTAGGGTGCGAACACCTCGCAGTTTGCTCTATAGCTAGGGTGCGAGAATGCCAGCACGTGGGAAAAAAGAGCGTTTTCTCGAATCTTCTAGAATGAGAAACATCTATGGTGAGGTGGCATCTGAATGGTTTGGATCTTACTCGCTTTCATGATTTAGTGGGATCATCCTAACCTCCTCACCTTATCCTCTTCAACTTATAAAAGGAGAGGAGTTCTCATGGA
>SNQJ01S0082691.1:11380-33807 GCA_010110895.2 Picea sitchensis
ATTGTACTGGTTTAGATACAATCTGTTCTTCACCCACTTTAAAGTTATCTGTTGATTAATCAATCTTTGAGAGCACTGTCTATTTGTTTATCATTTTGGTGTTTGAATGCCATAAGCTGAATTGAGTTATCCCATTGATCCACCTTTACAAAATACAAAAACATTCATTTCTTAAGTTACCAAGAACCTTTGGTCTGCAACCACAAAGGGTTTCTTGGAGTGATAACAGGTTGGATTGGCCGTATTCAGCTGTTCGAAATTTTGGTATTGTTGAACGGCAGAGGGTTGAACAAAATTCACCCCCGCATGAGGATGTGAGGGAGCCATGGGTTGTGGAGGACTAGGAAATGGGTAGTATGGATTCTATGGTGGTATCGATCCGTAAGGTACATAGGAAGGCGTAGTGCTTTCACTAGTACTATAAGCTGAGGTAGAGGGGGTACCAGAGTTTGTTTGAATAGGTGGATGTATGGGGGGTGTCGGCAGTGGTCCACTGATGGGTGGAGGTATAACAACAGGGTATGGCTGTTGATAAGGGGGTGGGGGATAATAAGAAGTGCCCCCATATGCTGGTGGGTATTGAGGTGTTCCATACATCGGTGGTGGTTGAGGTTGTGGACCGTGGTGAGTGGTGGCACCAATCAGTCCGTCTGCTGAGTGAGACATCCCGGGTTTGTCTTGGCCAAATGGCACAGGTTTTGGAAGATCGGGAAGTACAGTGTATAAGTACCCTGACTGTGCATAGATGAGGTCATACTGTTGGGATTTACTGATGGCTTCCTCTTCAGATTGAGGGAATGTGGAAGCTACATCCTTACCAAGGAGAGAGACACGTGATCTAAGAAACCAGTCGAGACATTATTGCTTGGTGGTTTCTGCTTTGCACAAACTACGTTGCCTACGCCACTTGTGAATGTGGTCAACGATATGTGTGGCTGAGGTTTGTTTGAAATTAGAAAGTAGTTCTAGACCATTGTCATGGCGGATGGGTAATTGGAAGAAGGTCAAGAATTCTTTGGCCAATGACTCAAAAGTTGTGTGGGACCCTGATTTTTCTTCGACATACCATTTGGCCGATGGGCCAGTAAGTGTGCATTGAAATAATTGTAGTATGATGGAATCGTCCATAATGTTATTGGAGGAGCACCATAGGTGAAAGGTCATGACATGGTTGGCAGGGTCATCACCTGCCTTTTCTTCGAACTTTGGTATGTCCGAAGGTATTTTGGTGGGCATTGCATGCCATGTGGGATCATCAAATATAGGATCATTGGTGAGTTTGTTGAGATCCAGGATGTTGAGAGAGGCCAAATATGGCATCTACAGTGGGGGTGGAGGATTAGCTTCGGCCATGGTGTGAGTGAGTTGTGAACCTGATCCTTGAGGGGGCTAGGTGGGTTGGTGCTTCCTCCTTGAGAGGAAGTGGGTCCCCCACTTCCGTGTAAAGGAGAACGAGTGAACAGATGACCTTGGGAAGTGGACCCAAGTAATGTAGAACCAAGGAGAGCTGATTTTAAAATAGTAGCACTCACAGGAGTGTTTGAAGGAGGTGCCAATGAGCAGACACGACCAGACACTCCCCCTAAGATAGGAGGGAGATTTAGCAAGCGTCGTGAATGACGAGGGTTCTGTGGTTCCCCTATGATGTTAGACTAGTTGTGTGAATGTGTGCAAAGAGTGGTGAGAGTAATATAGAAACAAGAACCTTTGCGTTGAATGTTTACAAAATATATATATCCAAATCAAACTGTAATGACATGTGCATCATACATAAAATGTTTTTGAAAAAGAAGCATATATATGGGTAAGTGGGTTTTGTCCGCGTGGGGGAAAAAAAAGAAAGCAAATTCTCGTGTCCTAGAAGACGTAATGTCCTTCCTCTCAAATAGCACTGGACCTTCCAATAGTACTCAACCGTGGGGTCTAAAGTCACTAGAAGAGAAACTAGTGAAGGATGAAATAATTGGTTATAATGAGGGGTAAAGGGGGCATATCCCGAAAGAGCTGGCGATATTTCCCAATAGCCACACAAAATCCAATCAAGGTGCAATTGCAGCCCACAATTGCCACCTGGGTAGATGTCCTAAAGTTGGTCACTGGGTACCTCGGTCAAAGTGCGGCATTTAGATTTTCGGCCTAAGAAATGGGTCACGGGATGGATCCTGTCCAAGAGGTGGGTGCCTCAAGGGGGGACGCACAGAACAACCAGACCTCGGCCTTCAACCCTTCACAGGTATCTCCCTACATTATGGTATTAGGAACACTTGACTTGGAGGATTTTCAGTTCCCTATTTGACAACTTCTATGGTTTTGACAATGTGAGAACCATATAACGGGGAGTTATTTGGATGCCTATCCCCAAAATCCTACCTAGACTAAAAAATTTCTTTTGGCACCTCCTTTGGAGGGAAACTTAGTGAGTTTTTAGAAAGATTTTTAGATGTAGTTGTTTTGGGAGGTTGGGGGGACAAACCAACCTCGTTGATTAAAAATGGGAGTGGATAGTTTCGTCAAGAAAAGGGTGGGGTATTTTCGGAATCCCTTTGGAGGAAAATTACTTTGACCTCCACGTTTTAAAAAGAAGCTATGTGAATGATAAGTGACTTTTGTGTGTGAGTGAAAGTGTGCCAATTTTTAGTGAATTAGGTGTCACCTTGCTGCATGTGGACTTCGCTTGGTCCTTACAAGTGTTTGATTACCTAATTAACTAAGTGCCTTTGGTACAACCTTGTGTAATTCAAAAGTCTCGAGGAAGTTAGCATGTGGACATGTGGGTCCGCTACTATCCCTTTAACTCCCTATTTGTGATGTAATCTAAGAAAAGCTTTGAAACTATCCTAGATTGATCATGTGGGCATGTATGGGCCCGTTACAAAACCTTTAAACTTCCCTAGTGTTTTGATCTAAGAAAGAAAAAATTCAAACACTATCCTATCTTTGTAGCATGTGGGCATGTATGGGCCCATTACAATATTAATATGTGTTTGAAAAAGTAAACTAAGAGGAGTCCTAAGAAGGGTTGTTGTCCTCTCCTAAAGGTTTTAATGTTCTTAAGGGAGATGAAATTTTTTCACAATCTTTTTCTGATTCTCAAGATCGCTTGGCAGCGCGAGAGAAGAGCATACTAAGCGATTTTTACTCAACTTCTAGTCCCAATGCAAGTTAAATGTGATTAAAAATAATTTCCAACTTATCTTGTGAGTCAAAACAAGCCATCCATGTGGCAAAAAGCAAAGAAGGGAAATTGATTTTTATCCTCCTAAGTGCCTATGTGTTTTTTGACTAACCCCTTTATATGATGAGGGGACTAAGTGTGGTGCAACTTTAAAACATGCTTGAAATCATTTTTGAGAAGGCAAATGGCCTTCCCCACATCTCAAAAACTTTACAATGTAAATTTTTTCACAGGTGCGCGGGTCCCAGTGGAGACAGAGGCACACAGAGTGCATGCGCGTGAACAGAGACAAGTCAACAAGTGCACGTGCACAGAACAGAACTGTGAATCAGGTGCATGGGCGCACGATGCACATCTGTGGGCTTAAAAACCCACACATATATGACGCATGGTCGAGAATGAAAAATATGAATGGATTTCTCTCAATTCAACTTGGAATTGGCTGGTTGGTAGGTCGGCTTAGGCCAGTTAGTGCACCTGCAAGTTAAACAAACTAAAAGAAGAGAAAGAAAAACCCAAATGGGGTAGGAAATTGATACCTTTCCCCAGTGGAGTCGCCAATCTGTTGCACCTCTTTTGTCACCTTGGTGAGAAAAATAGAGGTGCTTGCAAGCTCAGTTGAGTCTGCTGAGCAGGACAGCTGCAAGGAAAAGAGTTAGGGAAAGAAAATAAAAACTACAATTAAGAATTAAACTAAGAGATGCAATAAAAATCAAATTCATGAGCATAGGGACATAGAAACAAAAATAACCATAAGACCCATGTCACCATTGTTGAGGTTGATCTATTAGTGAAAACAAAGTACCAAGAAGAAAGGGGACTATGAGTCCCTTCTTCCTCCAAGGGAGGGCTCTTGGACCCCCACTAGATAGCTCTTCTTACAACAAAGAAAAAATGGAAAATAATGAAAGAACTCTTTACAAATCCACTCAATGGGTGAGGTGGATTGTCCAATGCAATGGTGCCAATATGCTCTTGACAAGGATGGAGTCCTCAAGACAATAGAGGCAACATAACATTACTTTGAATTCCTTGATAAAATGAGGTGCATCCATGGCTTTTTATAGTATTCCTTTGGGTTATTGTTTAACTACTTTGTAGTGTGAAAAGAGGCCAATTAGGGCATTCCTAGGTCTTTGACCAGCCCACCAGTCGGATCCAGTCCAGATTTGAGGGTCAAATCGGCTTGGGAGATAAACCATAAGTGGGTGGGAGGTCGACCACTCTCATAAATGCACCGTTTAGCAGGTGCTCGGCTTTTTGCGATAACATTCGCACATCGTGCGCATGCGCGTGATTTCTGCGTTCCTATTTCACGCATGTGCGCGTGTGCCCAATGTCTGCATATCACTCTTCAATTTTTCACTTCTTTGTATAGTTTTTGACCCTTTTTTGAATTTTTTAGTATTAATTCAGGTCCATGGATGACTTCATCACTATTTGACGATGCTGAGTTCTTGTAACCATGTGCAGACGAAATTTCAGTGATAACAATATTTACCTAATATTATTTACACCTTTGTATTGAATGAATGTGGGGTTTTGTGTTTGGAGAATAGGAAAAAGTAGAGGCCTTTAAATGGTCATTTTATGCATGCATGATTAGGGCCCTTAAATGCTAAGTCTGTAAACAGGATTTCCCACTCACATCAGAATTGGCGACTCCACTGGGGATGTTCCACCTCCTAACCAACCGTCACCAGTCCTAGCCACTATGGTCTCGACTACCTCTACTTCGGGAAATGGTCCGCTCCCATCTTTGGTGACGATCACTGCTTCGTTGTCTCAGAGTGAGACAGGCCCTCCGTTCAGATACGAAATTCCTGGCTTCGATCCAAATGCTTTCCTTTTTCGCTCCACTCAACCAACTCTAAGTCTAGGGGTAGGGAATTCAAACACTCCTCTGCAAGGATCCACGAGGGGAATTCTAGCTCCTTATAATGATTTCCCTTACAGAGGGGGTCACATACCTCCTTCATTCCCTTCACTCGGTGGTGCTCACTAGAAATCCACTGGTCCAAGCATGAACTATGGTTCGTGTGGAGTGAGTAGTCAAGGACTTCCTTCTAATAGTTAGATGGTAGGTTTGACACCGTTCTCTTTGTTTGGTGTGTTTTCTAACAATTCTTTCTCATCCGCTGCTTTACCCACTGGGGGAAACCCTGGTTATGGACAACTGAATCCTATGTAGGGTACTATTCCTACACAGGGGGAAAACCCAGGAATCCATTCCCCCGAAGGACCTTGGAATCCTTGGCAAGGATCAACTTCCTCATCATGGATGCCAACAGGGGGAAACCCCTTCCAAAGTCATTAGAACCTCGGAAAGGGTTCAACACCTATGCCCATCGGGTTGATAGGGGGAATCCCCTCTCAAAATCCTTTTACTACAATGCAATTCCATCCTCCTTTGTCCTTCTATAGAAGTCAGCCGATGATGCCTCAATAAGCACATAATCCGTACGCTGGTCCTGGACAAAGTTTTTACTAGAATCCTGGCCAACAACCAAACTTTTCCTGGCAACCTGGTGCCAGTCAAAATCTAGGTCCCTTTTTCCACGGTCATAATCAGCAGCCCAAACTACCATTCCTGGAAACTTTGAATTTTCCTGACTTTACAAGGTTGTTGAATGACCCCACCTGTCACGATCCGCGTTGGCCTCCTATGCTGACCAAATTTCCTTCGAACATTCCAAAGTTTGAAGCCAAACCTAATGAATATCTAGGATATCATGTGACTACTCTTCATCTCTGGTGGTCGTCCAACTCATTGAAAGATGACTCTGTCCAGTTGCACTTGTTTCAACACACTCTCATAGGGAGTGTTGCAAAATGGTACATTGAGCTCGACCACTCAAGATACTCCTCCTTCGGTGAATTGGAAATGGATTTCTTAAACCATTTCCAATCACCTGTGAGATACGATGCCGATACTGAATTGCTGGCCAACTTTGAGAAGACAAAGGTGGTCCATATCTCCAATCACATCCGAGAATGGAGACATTGGAAGAGTTTGATAAAAGTACCAGTCCCACCATCATTTTTGCTTGAGTGTTTCCTTAAGTCTTTGGTACCCCAGTTATCCAAAGATGTAGATATGTCGAGAGTCTTTTTTGAAGAAGATACGATAATGAGAGATCAACAGATTGAGCTGATTTACTCACAATCTGGCCTACTTTATGAAATCTTGCCAGATGCACCTAGGAAAATTCTTGACAAAACCAAATAGAGAGCTGGACCACATGCCGATGGTATTGTCGGTTCAAAACAAGCTAAGTTCGTTGATCCACTATCAAAAAAATTGCAACAATTGTCAATACAACAGACAGTGGCTAGCCAGACCACAGGTCTGACTTCTCCCCCTACGCAAATGTTGGATGTACAGAACGTACAATTGACAAATCCGAAGTCCAACCAGCAACCTGATGGGAAGCAAAAACAACAAAAGAAGGGTAAGGGGGATAAGAAACCTACCAATAATGCTGGTGGGGGAAACACTAAAAAGAAGAAGTCAAAGTATCTGTGTAATCTGTGCACGGAAGACCACCCAACTTATCAGTTCCCTCAACTCGCGGAGGCCCAAAAGTTATTGGCACAACAATAGCCTGATGTGTTAACGAACCCATTCCAACATGGGAAAAATTTAAGTCAAGCCTCGGTGAGCATGGAAGGGGGTAGTCAAGGACCTCCTCCATCTTCGAGTAATCCTTCATCTGCAAATGTGTATATGATGAAAGGTGATGCATACATATCAACCAGAGTGCATGATTACATAATGCCTAGCTCCTCTGAGAAGAGTAAAGAAGCTTAGATCCCCCCTCTTCCTCTCCAGATTGGGAAGACGTTGGGCGAAACAATGACATCTATCCCAAAAGGTGCGTTTAAGAAAGCTTCTCACAACTCGAATGCAAGGGCCGCCCATAACTACTTTGTGGTGGAGGATTTGTCACAAATCCCTTGTGCGATGTCTGCTTTGGAAGTCCTCCAGAGTTTCCCTTCCCAGAGAAAGGATTTGTTAGCTGCTTTAGGATCTGCTGATACTTGTAATCTGGGCACGATCATGCTTGATACGATTGAATTAAAACCTCTTCTCCCTTACCACATTGTGTTTCATATAGTAGTGGCTTATACCACAAAAACTTTTACATGGAAAATTTTCCACACAGTGGTTGATGAGGGTGTCTCGACATGCGTAATGTCTTTGGTGTGTTGGAAGGCCATAGGCCAGCCCATTTTGTTTTCATCACCAACTCTTCTGACCACTTTCGATGGTCATTCTTTCCAACCGCATGGAATCATTCCCTCTTTCCCCATGTAGTTAGGGGGGAAAACCATGTGCGTCGAAGTTGAAGTAGTCGATTCTCATCTCAACTATAATATTTTGTTAGAAAGGAGTTGGACTTATGCTATGCAAGCAGTGGTTTCTACTATTTTCTGGGTCTTGTTGTTTCCACACGAGGATCAGATAGTGACCATTGATCAGTTGAATTTCTCTTGTCCTGACCCTTCATCGGGGGCATCCATGGTTCTAATGATTGATAACCCTCAACCCGACATCGTCAACATAGGGGTTGGTTTGTGCCCACCCTTGATGGGTCTTTCTATTACCCGCCCCCTCCTGACAATATTAAGTTTGTGTCAAACCAACCTAAGGTTGAGATTTTTCAAGTCTTGTCGTTTCGTATGACTTACTTTCACGATCCGTGGACTCTTCCTTCCCCATAAAGCATGATGGAAGGGACAAGGAACCATGGCATGTCCATGCCCTTGTCCGTGGTAGAATTTTCATACTCTATAGTCCAGCAAACTTTCGTCGACCCCGATTTGACTCCCGCGCAAGAGTTAGATCCGATTTTAGAGCCTACATGGGCTCGAGGTTCCCTTGCCGATACTGATTCTTTAGACTTAGTCCTTCCCTCCAATGAAGAAATCATAGAGGCAATGACCAGTCCATAAAAACCCTGGGATGATCTCCATCATAGATCTTACTTCCTCCCAGAGTTAATAAGAATTGAAGCAGGAGAATTCACTTTGACTATGACTAGAGATAGGTCTGTCCTATCAATCCCTTGGCTACACACGCAGTTTATGCCGAGGGAAATATGATAGCCATCAATGAAACGATACCTATTGATATCTTTAAAATCCCAAGCATTGTGGAGAATGTCCTCGTTGGAGCTTATTGCTCCCCCGAAGAGATTCAAATCTACACGGATTTATTTAAAGAATTCTGTGATTTTTTTTCTTGGTCTTATGAGGAAATGTCAGGCATCGATCCAAGAATTGTTGAACATGAAATCACGACTTATCGTAACACTAAGATGATCTGACAGAAGCTTCATCCAGTCAATCTTAGGAAAGCATCAACTATTAAAGATGAAGTAGAGAAAATTTTAAGGAAGGTTTTATCTACCCCGTTCACTTGACTCAATGGGTGTCAAACCGCATTCTAGTTGATAAGAAATAGGGTACGATTCACATTTGTACGAACTTTCGTGATTTGAATAAGGCTTGTCCAAAGGATAATTTCCCCACACCATTTATTGACCAAACAGTCGATGAATGCGTAATATGCAAGGCCTTTTCTTTCATGGATGGTTTTTCAGGCTACAATCAGATATAGATCAAATCAGAAGACCAACAAAAAACCTCTTTCATTTGTGTGTGGGGTACATTCACTTATCGAAAAATGCCTTTTGGTCTGAAAAATGTTGGAGCTACCTTTCAGCGGGCCATGTCTTTTTCTTTCCATGATCTCAAACATATAATTGAGGCTTACCTTGATGACTTAGCATCACGATATCGTAAGAGAGTTAATCATCCTACGCACCTTAGACTCATCTTTGAGCGATGTCGCTACTACCGGATTCGCTTGAATCCAAACAAGTGCAGTTTCTGTGTTACGTCAGGTCGTCTGCTAGGTTTCATATTTTCGACAATGGGGATCATGGTCGATCCTCTCAAAGTTGAGGCAATAGTTCAGTTGCCTCCCTCATGCATGATCCTTCAACTTCAGAGTTTGCAGGGAAAAGCAAACTTCTTACAGCGTTTCATTGTAAACTATGCCGAGATCACAAACGACTTTATGCATTTACTCAAGAAGGATGTCCCTTTTCATTAGAAGGAGGTTTCTCAATGCTCATTTGATTCTTTGAAACGCGCCCTCGTGTCCACCCCTCTTCTTCGGCCACCCAATTATAATAAAGACTTATTATTGTACTTGGTTGTAATAGAGTCAACCATCGGTATGGTCTTGGTTCAGGAGGATGATGTGCTTTCCGAGTACGTGATCTATTATCTGAGCTGAGACCTGGTTGGAACAGAACTTAATTATTCCCACGTTGAAAAACTTGCGTTGGCAGTAGTTCATGTTGTCCAATGGTTTCATCATTATATCTTGTTTCAAAAGACCACCATCATTGCCGTTGTGAATCCATTTCAATATGTGTTGACACGACGAGTAATTTGCGAAAATATCAATAGATGGATAGTTGTCCTCCAAGAATTTGACTTAGATTTTTTTTCGGCAAAATCCAAAAAGTCATTGGTATTTGCAAACCTCATATCGGAACTTCTGGTCGAGTCAGGTGATGTTATGCCCGAAGAGTCTCCTATTAAAGGAGACATGTTTTTGATCGTGTCTTCAGACCCCTGGTATGGAGATATACTTTTCTATCTCCAAACTTTGAAGTGACCCACATCTGCTTCTCATGATGAGAGTCACCGTATATGCCATCAGGCCAAGAACTATCTTATACTCGAAGACACATTGTATTGTCGAGGCATAGATTCCATCCTTGACCGATGTCTCACTCATGAAGAAGCTGAAATCGTCCTTAACGATTTCCACACTGGAGCATGTGGCGACCATATGTCTGGGCTGGAAACAACCCAAAATATCTTATGCGCCAGTTACTTCTAGCCGACATTAATCAAAGATTGTGTTGAATCGTCAAGAAGTGCCACCCGTGTCAAATCTTCTCTCGGAAGATGAGGGCACACCATGCTCCTATGTTTCCCGCCATTAATGTTGGTCCTTTCACCAAGTGGGGGATTGATTACACTACATGCAACCCCCCTTCACCAAGGGGGCACCATTATATCATCGTAGAAGTAGACTACTTTACGAAGTGGGTTGAAGCTATGCCAACATTCAAGGATGATGGAGAGACAACAACTCTCTTTTTGTTCAACTAGATTATAGCAAGGTTCGGCATCCCAAGAGAGATTGTCACTGACCATGGCAGTCACTTCCAGAATAAAATGATGACTGAGTTAACATCAAAGCTTCGGTTGAGGAAAGAACATTCATCACCTTACTACCCTCAAGAGAATGGTCAGGTGGAAGCTGTGAATAAGTCCCTCAAGACTATTTTATAGCGAACGGTCAATTCAACCAAATCAAATTGGCATTTGATGTTGTACTCTGCGTTATGGGCCTACCAAATGTCTATTAATAATGCAACTGGTTTCTCACCTTTTCAACTCATTTATAGGCTGGAAGTAGTGTTACCCATAGAATGTTAGATCCCCTCTTTAAAATTGGCAATACAGTTATTTCCAGACACTTCACCACTTGAAGAGCGATTATTACATCTCAAACAACTTGATGAGTAGTGTCGAGACACAACCTTGGCCAACGAGGCTCACAAAAAAAAAGTTAAGTATCACTATGATCGGTCTGTTTGCCCTTGTATTTTCTCTGAAGGTGACCTTGTCCTAGTCTATGACCAAGATAAGGATCCCCTAGGGGTAGGCAAGTTCAAACCCATGTGGTTCAGACCGTTCATTGTTAAAGAGGTTCTTAAAAAAGGTTCTTATCATCTGGTTGACTTTGAGGGAAACGCTTAGGCTGAGCCTAGAAATGGGATCTAACTCAAGAAGTATTACTCGTAGTTGGTTCACCTTTAGTGACTTCTTGTAACATATGTATGGTCTCTATACATTTTTTTTTCTTACTTTTTGTCTTTTGCGTATATGCAAGTGTCGTTTTTGATGACATTCTTTTCACTGTGGAAGATGTCAAGTGAATCAGAGGTTTTCATGGGGTTTGTGGATGGTGCTAGTCGACACACTCAGAGGCTTGCTTCCACAGTTGGGGTGATTTTTACACCTCAAGGCCAGTTGCTATTCTTAGGAGGTATATTTTTAGGTAATGCTACAAATAACATTGCCGAATACAACGAAGTCATAGAATTGCTTCGTGATGCTTTGTCGCATGGTATCTCTTTCATCCGGGTCTACTTAGATGCTCAACTGGTTGTGTCTCAATTAAATGGTGTTTACCATGTTTACAACCCTACCCTACACCGACGGTTCCTTAGGGTACGCCTCTTAGAACGAAGTTTTGATTACATTACTTACATTCATGTTCCTAGGAGATTAAATCACATCACTGATACTCTAGCTAATCATATATTAGATTGGCATTTTGCACACATGTAAAGATAAAAAACACACACGCACATGTAAATACATTTGTAACATAATACATAAATCATAAAAAGACAAAAAAAGCCATATATATATGTCAAAAAATGTATCGGAGTACAGTGTGGGCGCGAACGCCTCAAAATTATACACAGTAGGAGTCACGGGGCTTATGCCCTAAAAAATGTACAAAAGTGTTCGCGTCACATAAAAAATCCAACCTAGCTAAGGGCGGGGCCTACTGGCCCAACCGTAGTGTACAACGACGTTTGTCAAATGCTGAAAAAGTTGGACCCAAGTCCATGGCACCCCAACTACGTGAGGCTGCATAGAGAGTGGAAGACCCTCAATCTCTGTGATAGGCACAACACGAGTAAGAGTGGTAAGGTTCCACTCTACCCGCCTCAAAACTCTCTCGGCCTCCCCAAGTTGAGGCCCCCCTATTGCTCCTGCCTTTGGACGAGGACGTCATCTAGTCCTCTCAAAATAAGTCGGATGCACTAGTCTCATGTTTTCACATAACAAACAAATCATTGTCAGATAATCTGGTACATAGAAAACAAAATGATATATATAAAAGAAAATAAAAATAAAAATAAATGCAAATTAAAAACTTACCCAACTCTCCTCGCACTTCTCTGAGAGGAACAACCATATCCGGGTCTTTGGAAAATTCAATGCCAGCATATGGATAGTCTTTTATCACTGGAATATGGAGAGACCACCAGTCGAAGAACTTGTCATCAAAGGCCTCCACGGTCCTTCCACCACCCTGTCATGGAAATAGTGTTGCCCATATACACACGGCTGGGAATGTGGCTATGTTCCCTCGTACTATCTCTCGAGGGCTAATACTGGGCACCCTCTCGAAGAATAATGCACAAAGTATGGTCCCAAAACCGAAGTTTTTGTGCCTCCGCATGCGACACTCAGTCAACTACATTTTCATGCAGTCAAGTAATTTCGTGCTCCAATGAAACACGTGTGCATTCAAACATTGCACCGCACAATGCATATGCGCATGGGACGCTTTATGAAGTGCAACGGATCTAGTGATCCACCCAATCAGCAATACTATCACTTTCAGTGATAGGTTAGATATCTTGTTGATCAGTACCTGTGTGCCCACTTTGTCAGTCCCTGCCTCACAATGGAGCCCAATCAGCTCCACTATGTTATGAGGCCCTAAAGGAAATGTGTGGAAGTTGACTGGTTCCCCTCTCCTTGAGAGGCCAGTAAAGAAGTGGATGTCCTCTATAGTCGGAGTCAATGAATGAACTTCAAGCATAAAGGCCTCTGCATCCGGGTGCCAATAATCTATCAAGGCATTCAGTAGCCTCGGTTGTGCCCACATGAATGGACAGTGGTAGAATTTCAATAGCCCACATTGAGTCAATTTAGTTGGCACACCAGGGTCCTCACCGACCAAAATTTCAATGTCTTCATGCTCTCTTTCCCTCCATTGAACCTACATCCTGCAAGTGCCAGTTCAGGAGAGGAATTAGATCTTTCTTTTTAATTTTTTCACAAAATTGGGGGCATACGTAGGTTGTAGTGGTGACAGTCATGTATGCACGTGTTCATACGCATGTTGTCCCAAGGCAACTCATGTATTCCTAGGGCCGACCCTTTTAAAGGTCGATGCCCCCCCCAAAAATGAAATAAAATGCATAAAATAAAAATTGAAATGCAAGAGGAGTGAATTTGTACTTATTTGGTCCAATCGTAAGTTCTTTTTGTCCACTGAAGCTCCCAAAATCAAAACTTTTATCAAAGGGGTGTTTTTTCCTCCAGAGTCAATTTCCCAAATCAACAATGTTGATAATGAGATGTCAGCTTCTATTTATAGACTTTTTGGCCCCTTTTTGTCGTTTATTTTGGACCCCCTTGTCATTTTTTCTAAACTGAAAATCCTTTAGTATGGTTCAGGAGTTTCTTTTGGAAGGTTACGATAGAGGTCACTTTGAGTATCGGGAAGCTTTTGGGATATTTGGGTCACTTTTGAAGGTCCTTTGGTAAAAATATAATTTTTTCAACTTGAGCATTTAAGTTAGGATTCCACCTCCACTTTTTGTATCTCTTTGTCTTTATCACTTTGCCATAGGATCGATCCCACCGAGTTGCGACATGGAACCATATTTGTTGCTTTATAAGTGTCGTAATGTCGTGGTAGAGCCTTCCCCTTCATAGATGCCCTAGCTATATCCTGCTTGCATTTTCAGCATCCATGGTATTGGTAATGACTCTAGGCTCGGGAGTCCCTTTTAGTCTTGTCCTGATTATGAGTTTGAGCCTCATCTGCATAATTCTTTATCACTCTTGACCTCACCCTCGAGACTCCCAAAATTTTAAACGGGTCTTCTTTTAAGCCCTTTTCAGACCTTTTAAAACATGAAAAGATTGTTGAGTGATCTTGTTGTCTTTCACACTCATTAAACTGAAATTTGAAGGCACCTCTATCCAATGGTAGTTTATCCCTTTTTCGGTCTGGATGGTCAACTGTACGAACAAAGGTATACTCTAGGAACTTCAGTTCTCTAGAAGAGTATCCTCAAGTATAATTTTACCCATTTTTTTGGGCCTGAGGGACTAAATTTATGAAAAAGTCACCCCCACGGAGTCCATAGTTAAGCTCTTTTCAGACTCCCTAAAATTGAAAAGATCACTGAGTGACCTTGTTTCTTCACACTCATTAAAATGGCCAAGAAGAACAACCTTTATGGAGTCCATAGTTAAGCTCTTTTCAGACTACCTAAAAGTGAAAAGATTGTCGAGTGATCTTGTCTTTGTCACACTCGTTAAAATGATTTTGAATAGTCATCTTTTTTGTGCTAATTTACCCCCTTTTTTGAACCGACTATACTATTTTCAAAAAAGGTACCCCAGTGGAGTCTTCTTTTACGCTTTTTCAGACTCTCTAAACATGAAAAACCGTCGAGCCTGCCTTCTCTAGGCTCATTAAAAATACATCGATGGACATTATTATTGTGTCCTGTTAATCGCACTTGCATTCCTGTGTCTTTGGTCTAAAGCTAGATCCATGTTGCTCTCAACTAAACCATATAAATCATGCCTTATATGCAAGCCTTGTAGCACTTTTCCCCTACGACTTGACACCTTGACCCATGGAGGTTTTTTCCGAGTGTCCCCTTTCTGCATATGTCCCCTTTCTCTAATAATTAGTGTGTTCATTGTGCCTGAAACTAGTATGTTAGCAACACTCGTTCCTCCTTTGTAATGTAACATTCTTTTATTCTTTTTCAAAGCTTTCAAAATTATTGAAAAAGAAAAGAAAAAAAAAAATAAATATAGCCCAAAAGGAAGGGAAAAGTTTTTTTTTTTTATTTTTATGGCAGCACAATGTTTTGCCCTTGGACAAAGCACATATTTCCATTTGTTCATCAACTTGGACAAAGCACATATTTCCATTTGTTCATCAAATATCTGGGATATAATATGACCTTAGGAAGATGTTCTCATAGATTTGTGTCCTGCTTCCTTTGGCTATTCTTCCAAACATATGGAGAGTTGGCGTTGCTTCCTGCATCGTCAACTTATGTCAGTATCATGCTGCCCAAGTCTCATCATTTGTCATTCTACTATCCAAGGGAAGTTTTTACCAAGCTCGTGTCAGCCTTTCTGCAGTTTGTCTATTGTCCTCATGCTTGACCATTCTAAAATACCAATCAAAATCCTTGTTCAAAATCAATGAAGTTCTTTGTCTGATCACCGGGATCCACTTGTCTATTCACAACGAGCTGTCAAATACCTCTGGGTAGTGAATTTGTACACTCATATTACACTCTTACGTGAGTTTTGAAGATCTTGAAGTTGTTGCTCGAGCTCTGAAAGAATCATCTCCAGCCATCAGATGACACTTAAACTTCTTGAAGATGGATACTATACATGTATATCTTTTGATTTTGAGATATAGATTCGTTGTGTATTGCTCACGGTTACACTTTATATAGTTATATGATATGGATCTGCAGTGTATTTGATTGGAAACCATGATTTTATTTTGTTATCCCAAGCATGGGTATGCCTGCCTCGGAGAGACAAAATGTTATTTTACAGATGGCACCTCCCAAATAATGGTCCCTGGGCTCACTCACTTGGCACGTTGATAAAGATTGGTAAATTTTTTCCACCATCAGATGCTCTTTTGACCTCACACTTTAGGGGGCATCTATTATAAGCCTAATTTGCACCCAACCTGCATACATGGCCTCATGCCCTACAATTTTCCAATTTCTTGAGCCAATCTCTTCTAAAAAACCCTCTTTCTTGAGCCACATGGGCCCTGGCCTTCTACAACCCACGTATTCACACATCAATACGTATTCAAGCCTTATATAGCCCACGTATACTAATAAAAGCACGAAAAATGGAAAGTTGTAGACAGGAAACAGAGTTTCAGGAAATTGCTAAAATTGTTTAACTACTTATGGCTAGTCATTCAATCAGATAACTACCTATAAAAGAAGGGGTAGGGGTCTCATTTGAAAAAATAAGAAGAAGAGCATAGAAACTCTGCCCAAATTTACCCCCCCTTTGCCCCAATTTCCTGCAATTGTATTGTGAGGTTGAGTAGTTGGTGCATTGTGAAGAGGCGCCCAGGACCAGGTTCGAGGAGCAGTGCCGACCACATATTGTAAGTTTACTCTTGTGAATATTAATACAAAAAGGAATACTTTTTTTGTCCCACCATATCATCTGTTCAAATTGTGTGTTTATTTTATGATATTTTCACATCTAACCCAACAATTAGTATATGAAATGGATGTTTGCAGCTCTTTGTTTGTCCATGTGTGAATGCGGGCCATCTTTGGGAGGAGGCTTGCAGTCAAGGAGTCAGTGAAAGCGAAGTGATCGAAATAAAATGAAGGATTTAAGGTAGAGTTACCTAATCTTGTTTGCACCTTTGTATTGCATGAATGTGGGGTTTTGTGTTGGGAGAATAGGAAAAAGTAGAGGCCTTTAAATGGTCATTTTCTGCATGCATGATTAGAGCCCTTAAATGCTAAGTCCGTAAGAGGGATTTCCCACTCACATCACCTTTAAATAATTTTGTGGGCCTAATCTCCAAATCAAATTCAAGTAGTTTAGAAATCCACTTGCTTCTTTTTCCATCTATATCAGGCTGAATAAGAATTTATTTTACAGAAGTTGATGGGACATAAGCAATAACTCTTGAATGCAGGACATAAAATCTGAAGGACTTAAGAGCCTTAACCAATGCATAGACTTGTTTTTCCATGATGTCATACTTTAACTCAACATCTCTCAATGACCTACTGAAAAAGGAAATAGGTTTCTCTAAGCCTTCAACATTCTTCTGCAATAGGATTGTTGCTACTGTATCAAAAGAGGCAAAATAAAAAATAAGAAAGTCCTTGGAGTAGTTGGGGCTGACAAGAATCGGGGCTTCATTCAAGGATTTCTTTATTTGATCAAAAGAATCATGAGACTCAACAGTCCATTTTATTTCACTATCTTTCCTCAGCATGGTTGTGATATACTTAACCAACTTAGCAAAATGTGACACAAATCTTCTCAAAAAATTGATTTTTCCCAAAAAATATTGTACCTCTTTTTTAGATCTAGGAAGTGACAAAGTTTGTATAGAATCAACCCTGTTGGAATCAATCCTTACCCCTTCAGCTAACACAATATGCCCCAATAATTTTCCTTCTTTCATGGTAAACAATGATTGTTTCAGATTCAAAGAGAGGCCAAATTTTCTGCATTTCAAGAAAACCTTTCTTAAATGATCACAGTGTTCCTTATCAGACTGAGAATACACAGTTATTTCATCCAAATAGATAACAACAAACTTATCATTTTCTCCAATAAATGCTATGTCCATAGCTCGCTGAAAATTTTCCCTTGCGTTCATCAAACCAAAGGGCATCTTGGCGTACATAAATGTACCACAAGGAGTGGTAAAGGCCGTCTTATCCCTGTCTTCTGGAAAAACAGACACCTGATTGTATCCGGAAAATACATCAACCATAGACATCCTGGCTGCTCCTATCACCTTCTATAATATGTGCTCCATCTTGGGTAAAGGATAATTATCCTTCTTTGAGCTTCTGTTCAGATTTCGGAAATCAACACAAAGTCTGATTTATCCAATCTTTTTTCTTACTGGGACCAAATTGGCTACCCATTTAGAATACCTCAAAGGAATGATAATTTTTGAATCTAAAAGCTTCTTAACTTCTTTCTCCATGACAGGAAGCAACATAGGATTGATTTGCCTCAACTTTTGCCTAAAGGGTTTGGTGTTTTATTTTAATGGGATCTTGTTCTCTATTATGCTTGTTTCATAAGTTCTGAGATCTTCATTACTCCAAGCGAATACATCAAAAAATTCTTTCAACAATTTAGTATATTCTGCCCTCTGCTCTTCTGATAGGATGCTTGACAGTTTGACGTATTTTGGATCCTTTTCAGTGCCCACATTGAACTTAGTTATATCTGCATCATCAGTGGATACCTTCCCTTTCAATGCCACATCATTCCCATCAAAAAATATTTCCATAGGAACCAGTCCCTTTGGTATATGATTACTAGGCAGCTGCACAATATGATGATTAGCAATTTTATTGAGGAAAACATCACCATGAGGAGTGACTTCTGAATCCTGATCACGATCAATGTGTAATGCAGAAAATTCATCAATAGTATCAAGAAATTTTTTAAGTTATAAATCATCTTCGAACACCTTCCAATATTTTACATTGTCCGGTACAGAAGGCCTGTATTTGACTTCTACATCATACTTGATTTTTGGTAGTATAGGAATTCTGAAGTTTCTTGCTGATACAACCAAAGAATCAGCCATGGTATTCTCTTCTCTAGGAATGAATGATATATTAAAAGAAGAGAAAAAATTGTCCACCAAATCCCGCACTTCATTTATGTAAGATCTAAGCCTAGGATGCTTTGTTTGATAAATATTTTTAATCCGATGGACTATCAATTCAGAATCCCCAAATACTGATAGCTCTTCTATCCCCATATCTTTATCTTCCCTCAACCCCAAGACAAGAGCCTCATACTCTGCCACATTATTAGTAGTCTCAAATTCTAGTTTATATGACAAAGATATAGTTTCTTGAGTTGGTGAGACAAATATCACCCCAGCACCAACACCTTCCTTGAAAGAGGCTCCATCAAATAACATCTTCCATACACAAGAAGTTAGAAGGGGATCCTCAGAAAAGTTGAGAAAATGTTTTCTGATTTCTAAAGGGGCTTCAGGAGCATCAGTGAGTTGCAAAATACTAGATTCGAGATCTATATCAAAAGAAAAAACTGGGTGATTTGTGGGGTTTGCTTCATCACTAATGATGTAATCCAATTGAGCTTCCTTGTAAAGTCTTCTATGGTCTCCCCCCAAAAAAGGAATAGTTTCATAAGAGAGATCCATATGCAAGGTTCCCTCAAGTCTTTTTATCCAGGATCTCGACAAGAGCATGCCAAACTTGGGGGGAACATCAACAACTATGATATCCATACGTATACTCTTCATGGGAAGCGAAAATAAGGTCACCACCATATCCTTAATGAATCCAAGACACTTGACTTTTATGGAGTCAAAAGAATATAACTCATGATAGGTCTTTGTGACTTCTAACCCAAGTTCATCCATAAAATATTTTGGCATAAGATTGTGGGACGCCCTTGAATCCATGAGACAATTGTGTAGTACCTTATCATGTATATTCAGTGACATGTAGAAAGGTGGGGATGAGTCATCTTTGTCTTCTATCAAAGGACCTAAAACCACTGCTAGTTTTTCATCTTGCAGATTTATCGAGTCAGTGGCATTTGAAGATGATTCTGGCTGTAACATTTTGGATAAATATTTTTTAAAATATTCATTTTTTATCAATTCCAAAAAAGGTACAGGGATCTTTATTTTCTGGATCTCATTTTCAAAACTGAAAGAAAAAGATGGTTTTAGGATCTCTTTAGTTTCAGGAAAAGGATTTCTGATCAGAACTTGTGGGTTTTGAGAGTCTTTTTCCTTTCTTCTCACTGTCACAGCCTTGACAGAATCTTCTTTTTGAACAGGTTGATTAGGGGCACCAATTTTTTCTTCATTCTTCTTAGATCTCAGATTATATCTACTAGCGTTTTCCTTTACTTTCTCTCCCTTGCTTAACTCATTAATTTGAATATCCATTAAATATTTCTCATAAGAGGATTGAGTCAAGTGTGGGGATGGGGATGTATCACCTAAGCAGTGAATCTCAGGATTATCTTCTACCTCCTCTTCTTCATCAACCACTAAATTATTTTTCAAAGGAGCTTGTACCATCTAATCATCTCTTTCTTTGTTTCTAGGATCTCTAGGAAAGATTTGGGGAGCATTATTTGGTCTCCTACAGTTACCTTTGTTATCATTGTTTTGAGCATTTCTATATGTTTGTTTCCCTTCTTATTTTAATTTCTCAATTTTAGTGGAAAGAGATTTTACTAATTTGGTCATCTCATCTACTTATCTAACCACCTATGCTATAAAACTATCAAGACTAATCCAAAGAAGTAGGAACTTATAAATCAGGGGAAGAGAATATATCAATGCTTTCTTCTTTCAATTCAGTTTCAAAGGAAGAGTATTCAACATGAAACTCTTCAAAATCAAGTTTTTTAGATACTTTAGCAGAAGATAAAGGAAGCTTACTTGATAAAACTGCTAGAGTATCAAGAGTGGAATCATACAACTAACCAGAAACACTTGTAGCAGCAGCAGAAAAACTTTTTTGAGAAGATTTTCCCTTCTTTATTATCTTCTCTGGGTCAGCCTCAGGTGGAACCAAAGGTAGCTATGGATTTTATCTCGTATGTGTTAAGAACCAAAGACTGAATACAAAAACACCACAATAGATATAGAAGAACAATATGCAAAACCACCGCTTTATTACTATCAAGCCCTTAGGGTAGGGCAACACCATACAATAGATCCTATTATGGAAAGGATCCTCTCCTATTCACTTGCCTCTTCGAGGGGGCAACCTCCTAATGAGCTTCAACTCCAAATACAATATTTTTCTTCATGTCCCATTACATTGCTTGAACCCCTATATATAGTACTACCATCACCTAAGAACATTCTAGAGGAGGAATCTTCTAGAAGTAGAACCTTATAAGAAGTCCTCTTATATCTAATTACCCATTTATTATATCTAACTACCATAGTGGGCCTTATTTAATAATATAGTAGACCTAGTCCACCTTACATTGAATGGCCTCCACTATTATCAGTATGGGCCCTCTGGCCCCCCTCCACTACCTCTCTAGCTACCTTACATTCCATCCCACTTATGAAAGCGTTGTCCTCAACGATTGATGTACAACCATATACCAGGGTCCTATGGATAAGTGTGGACCACAATGTTGAAGTAGACTAGAGAACCATGGTCCCATTGAGAAATGGAAGCCACCATGCTAAAGTAGTCCAACCGCCATTGTAAACCAGGGTCCCATATCCAATTGTTCATGTGAACCCCACATGGAAGATATCGGCACCCAACAACCAACTGAAAATGATGCTCCAAAGAATGACACCTGTCATGTGGGTCCAAATAAGAAGATCCATCCACATAGTGGAAAATGGTCGTAGCAGAATCTGGAAGGAATAATATCACTGCAGAATATGCAGGATGGATGCTGGTAATAATCATTGGCTCTTGATTTGTCACATTGATACTCTCTACAGAAGGTGGATTAGAGTTATCAAATAAAATATGAAAGTGGTTGTCATCCCAGAAATGACAACTATACATATACCAATCATCGCAATCCACCTCCAAATCATACCAATAATATATTTCTTTATTATATTCATCCCTAAGGTCCTCCATAAGAAACCTCTCCTACATGTTATCCAAAGAATCTTGAATACCACGAAAACTATCATTGAGGCCATCTACAAAGCCATCCAATCTGTCAAACAATTGGGCTTTGAATGCTTCAGTAATCTGTAGAATTTATTTGAGGGTTTGAGAAGAAATATCCATCTGATGAACTTATGAATATTTATGAACTCTGTAGTCCCACTGCCATCACGAAAAAACCCAAAAAATAGAACAATAAGTTATGGCATAAAATCGCGGCTTTTTCTGGAAAACCCTAAAAACATGTTGAATTTAAAATGCTCATAACTTCACTTCCTGGACTCCGTTTTGGCTGATTTTTTTTTAAATTGAGTGAAATTGTGAGAGGAACTCAGATATGTAATTTGTTTGGACAAATTCGGACTCCAACTGCTACAGAAATAAAAACAAATCACGCCTCTGTCCGCGGAAAAAACCCTGAAAATTTGCAGATTTTAAAACTTCAATATCTTGACTTCCCGAATTCCATTTCAGACGATTGTTTTTTTCAACTTGGGTGTTTTTCTGAGAGGAACTCATATATACAAACTGTTTATGCAATTTTTGCACAGAAATATACCAAAAATTTCTGGAATGTTGCAACCCTCTTTTTTCTTCTTCAAAACAAAATCTGCAAAAATAAAAAATATCAGCCCATAATGTCTGCCAAGGAAAGTTCTCTGACACCACCTGTTCAGAACCTGAATAGATCTACAAATATAATCACCACAAATACTGAATACACAATATATCCACAAAGTAATATAGAAGAAACCACACTTTATTATTACCAAAACCCTTGAGGTAGGGCAACACCATACAATGGATCCTATTATGGAAGGGATCCTCTCCTGTTCACTTGTCTCTTCGAGGGGGAAACCTCCTAATGAGATTCAGCTCCAAATACAATATTTCTCTTCATGTCCCATTAC
>SNQJ01S0082691.1:33817-51050 GCA_010110895.2 Picea sitchensis
GGAAGCCCCCTCGAAGAGGCAAGTGAACAGGAGAGGATCCCTTCCATAATAGGATCCATTGTATGGTGTTGCCCTACCTTAAGGGTTTGGTAATAATAAAGTGTGGTTTCTTCTATCTTTTCTCTATGGATCTATTTTGTATTCAGTAATTGTGGTGATTATATTTCTAGATCTATTCAGGTTCTTAACACCATCCATGAGCTCTTTCATCTCAGCCAAGTTGACCTTATCTTTTTCTTTAGGATGAGCTATTTATTTTCTTGCATCTTTAAGTTGCTTGATAAGTCTTTTATAGTTTTTACTACCAGGAGGAACAGTGGCATGCACAGTCTCACTAGGATTTTTCTTAGACTCCTCTTCCTCCTGCATGGGAAGTGTCTTGTCTACCTCATCAGGTTCCTTGATGGCCTTACTTTTATTCTTCTTTCTCTACACAGGGGTTTCATCTTTTCTTTCAAGATGGTTCTCAATTCCTTTCTCAAAGGTTTCATCTTTCCTCTCCAAAGGTATTTTAGTACCTTTACCCTTACCCTTCTGTACAGGGGTTTGTTGTTTTTCTTTGACATGCTTTTCAATGATTTTTCCCTTCTTCTTTTGAATAGGGGCTTCTGGTAAGGACTGCTCTTTGAAAACCTCCTTAGGAATTGATGACCTTGTGAAAGGTCTTTTACCCTTCATTTTGACTGCTGGAGGAGAGGAGGGAAAGAGAATCTTCTTCCCTCTCTTGGATGTAGCTTTGGTAGAAGAAGGCATATCTTCTAACCTTGGTGGAGGAGGTGGTGAAAAATCTCTATGTGGGGAAGGACAAACTTCCTCCTCAGGTTTTGTGACCTGCTTGTTATCTCTGAAACTTGAACAGGGGCTCTGCCCTTTCTCTTCCTACCAGTCCTTGATTTAGAAATACTGGTGGGTGACATAGGACTTGCCTTCTGTGATTGAGGAGTTGGTGTTAGATCCAACTTGAAATGATAAGTAACAACAAAATTCTCCCACAAAATCTCTTTCTTACCCAATTCCTCAGAGACCAACATTCTAATTAATCCAGAGTGGAAAAGGATAGAATCCACATCCTTGGATTTGGCTTGTATCATGTCTGACATTTTACCCATGATCCTCAACAAGTAATAGGGAATATTCATCTCAACCTTACCAATAAAATGTAGCAACAACCTTATATGGTACTGGTACAATGTGTTAAATCTCCCTTCACAAGTAAAATATTTCTGTATGATCTTCAATAATCTGTCAAATTGTTCAGTCAATTGACTCCTTGGCATACTTTTTGACATATCATTGGCTTGATATTTAGGGTTAAAGAGATCTTTTTCATAGGGTAAACTTAAAACCATGGATTTGAACCACTTTTCACCTGTAATGGGGATCCCTGTTGCAGCTGAGATAGAGGCTTCAGTCACCTCATACTCCAAATCCCCAACTTTGGTTTTCCTACCATAAAACTACAATGAAACCTCTCTTTCTACCTCTGGATGGCCTCTTTGCATGTTCTGATAGAAAGAGAGGCACCCTACTCTTTGAAAGGCCTCTCTTGCTATGGGTTCTGTATAAAAAAGATGCATGTCCACCAGTTCTGTCCTAACCTTCTTGCCACATTTGTGTGTCTTCCTCGATTGAGGAGTCTCCATGGCTCAAAATGAGGGTTTTTAAGAGGCTTAAGGGATGTTATTGACTAGGAAGGTTTTGAATTGGGCTTCAAATATATAAGGATGAACCTTTTATATAGACTCATGCTAGTAGGCGACTTTAGGAATTACACCCTTAGGCTTGTACATATATTCTAGAGTGTAAACAGTGAGGGAGTAATTCAAAATTGGCCCTTTGCAATTGAGTGAAAATGCTAAACTCCAAGATGAAAGGAAACAAGGAAGCCATAGAGGGTTTAGACAGTGCCTTTGGGTAGAACAACACATACGCAGAGGATAGGCTATTTACAGGCTTGTGATCTGAATGACTAAGGTAGGCAACAATAAACTAACTTAGACACAGGCAATGCAGATATAGGTCTGGAAAAGAAAGAAGACCAAGATATCATGCAAAGACGAGCCCCTTACAACTGTTCAAACTTGGCCAACCTGATGTGAAAATTTATTGTGAAAATTAATATGCAGAGGGGAGGTAACACGAGATACCTGTGGAGTAGACACCTGATGGAATATTCAATGAAATCTCAGGATGATATTGTGAAAACTTCGGCCCTCGAACCCACTTCAGTCTTGAGCTTGGTTTCCTTGTTGTCACCTGATCAGAACTTGTGAATTTGTGCAACGCATCACTGTTGAGCCTTTCAAAAATATAAACTGTTACCAGGGCTCATAAATGAAAGATATGGTAAGCATATTTAACCAATTACTGGATCTAAAAACACGGGACATGACATTAGTCATGGAAATCATGACTTGAGGTGGAAGTATGATGAACTGGATAGGCTATGGAACTGCCTGATGAGTAGGCAACATTTCCAATTCAAAAAATGATTAGATAGGTAAGCGAGGAAGATGACGCATGCCTATGAGGTCATGAGTGAGGAGAGAGTAGTGTCACATTAGTCTAATCATGGGAGGGATCGACCTAGGGACAAGTCATGGAAGGGACCAAAAAATAAGCCATGAGCTAAAAAAAAATGGTTCAAGGATCAAAAATCAATTTGAGGATCAAACTAGAGCTAAGACTCAAAAACTTTAATCATCTAAGGGGTCCTACCAAACATAAATTTTAAAGGGATGAGACTTTAAAAGACAAATTAAAATCTAAGGCTTAAAAAAGGATTGAAAACAAACTAAAATACCCAAGGCAATTTAGTGTGATAACAAGTACCACGATGATTAGTGCTTGAAGGTGATTATAATGCAATAGGTGGAAAATAGGGAAACTGGGAAGGGGTCAGGTCCACTGAAACAAAAAGGATTAAAAATGAAGGGTATGACTGCGATTAGGGAGAAAAGGGGAATCCAATGGAATAGGTCCCAAATAAGTGTGTTGGAGGGACCACTATACTCATTTTTTTTTTTTTACTCCTATGGAGTTATACTCTGGCCTAAAGAATACTATAGTGACAAAATTCCCAAATGCTTAATAGGAAGAAATGTGTAGTAATTTCGCAAAAAAATTGAAAAATACACTGTAGCACGACAATAGATCTTGTTGGTTCTATTTTTTTTTTCCTTTCCAAGGGTTAGGGTATTCAAGGGTTCTACAGACAAGGGTTTTCCCTATGCTATAGCTCTCTGATATATGTGCGGGGTCTAATAGTAGTACTCGGTCCAATAGCTTAGGGCACCAACTAAGGAGACTATATTTTACCCTTAACTGTACTACCTGACTACCCAGGTACTAGAGAGTATATTCCCGAGTGTTTTTCTTGGTGGCAGTATAGCAGTCATGCCACCTATTGGTTTATCTATGGAGGGCTACAAGAGATCTAGGCTTATCCGTATACAGGTTTTTTCTGATGCACTACCACTCAAAGGGGCACCAATAGGGGTTACAAGGGTGGCCAAAAGATGTGCGCTTAAGTACCACTTGTATTTCCTGCATGTATGAATCCTCGACCATGGGTTTATGCACATAACAACATATATCTGTAGCTTAAATATGTCAGAATACGTCTCTACCCTGGAAAAAAAATAACCCACAATTTTCTACTGAGGAAGGTACTCTGATACCACTTGTAATATTCCAGACATTAAATAGTATGGAGACCATAAATTATTAGCTAGAAATGGTAGATAAACAATGATATAACCAGAACAACATCACAGTAATACCAAAATAATACCAGAATAACACTAGAAAGAGCACTTTGATTACTAAGGGCAATGTTCACTTTCCTCTTCGAAGGGGAAACCTCCAGTAGAGAAGATCTCTATTATAATAATATCCAAGACAAAACTTCTCATACCCTCTATTCCTATTTATACTAAATCTATCTATCCAAAAGATCAATCTAGAGGAAGATACTTCTAGAAGAGGAAGCTTCTATTAGGTCTTCTTACATTTGACTTATTCCTCCTTATTGTTAGGACTTATTAATATTGACCTTTATTACATGGAAATATATTATTCTACCCACTTGAGGGGTTAGGTAGGTTATGTCCCTAACATCATCCCTCCTGGATGGCTTCCCAATTCTCTAACAGAAATCACAATTCTTATAGTACTATTTTGCATCCTTGTGAACTATTGGCCACCATAATCCTGCATGGAATATCTTTTGCATGGTATATTTCCCTGCATAATGTCCTCCATCTATTCCATCACGCGCTTCTTCCAAAATGATGGGTCTTTCATGCTCCATCACACATATCCTAAAAATGTTATTTGCCCCGAGCTTGTATAAATGGCCTACAATCAGTAGATAATCTGTAGCTTACTACCAAATTATTTTTCTGCATGGTATTAAATTCTTTTGGGGCTACTCCTATACTCAAAATATCAATAATTTCATAAAAATATTCATTATCTATCTGTATTGAAAATAGTTTAGCATCAAGAAATTTATCTTCCAAACTGCTTGCTTCCTCTCGATTGGTTATCCTTGACAAATGATCAAGTCATGAATTCACTCTTCCAGGCTTCACCACAACTTCAAAGTCAAACTTCTGAAATAACAACATCCATTTGCATATTCTTCCCCCCAACAATGGATTATTAACTAAGTATATAAGAGTAGAATGGTCTATAAACATATTAAAATGTTGGCCTAACAAGTAATTTCTCAACTTCTGTAATGCATATACCATAGCTAATCCTTCTCTTTCTGTAGTATTGTAATTTGTTTTTGAATCTGACAACTTCCTTCTTGCAAATGCAATAGGATGATGTATACCACCTTCTCTCGGTTGTGTCAATTTTTCTCCAAGTGTTATTGATGATGCCTCTACATGCACATGGAACTCCTTTTACCAACCTGGAAACACCAGATTTAGTGCAATCACCATATTATCCTTCAAAATATCCAAACTATGATGCCACTAATCATTCCATTGATACTTTATGTCCTTCTTCAACAATTTCTCCATCAACGCATTAATCTATGCATATCCCCTTATGAATTTCTTGTGGTACCTTGTATGACCAAGTGTACTCTTCAACTGGCACACTACATTCGGTGCAAGGAAATTAAGTATGACAACAATTTTAGTAGGATCAACCAGCAGACACTGTTTACACATTACACGCCCTAAAAAAATCCCAAAAGGTGTGCTGAAAATACATTTATTAATATTCAATGAAATATGACACTTTCTACACTGGTCCAACACCAGCCTTAATACTTCAACATGATCCTTCAATAAACTAAATATTTCCCAATCATCCAAGTAAACTTCTAAAAACGTATGTATGAAATCCTTAAAGGCTACTACTACTACTACTACTCTTGAAAAAATGGTTGGAGTATTCTTCAATCCAAATGGCATCACAGTGTACTGATAGGATCCCCATTCTATTTCAAATGCAGTCGTATCTCTGTCCTCTAGTGCAATCCTAATCTGGTGATATCCTAAAAACCCATTAGTAAATGAATATTCTTCTTGACCTCCTACATTTTCCAATACTTCATATGTAAATGGAGTAGGGAAAGGGTCATGTAAATATTTATCATTCAACTTTATCAAGTCAACACAGATCCTGATTATCCCCTGCTTCATTTTCTGTACAACCATAAGACCGATCCATTATGATTCTTTCACAGGTTCTATGACACCAACTTCTAACATCTTGTCAATTTGTTCCTTGAATTTCTCCTTGTATTTTGGATTCAACCTATATTGTATATGTCTTATAGGTTTGAATATGGCTTCAAAGGGATATTTATCTCTCCAAGTTCTCCTACTAACCCCTGAATCTATGAAAAAATCACTGGGAAAAAATCATTGTATTCACGCAATAATTTTGTTCTTCTTTCTACTGTCTGACTGCCCCAATAATCTCTATTACTTGCAATCTTCAGGTTTTTTGTTGTTCCAATATTTATCCTCTTTATCTTCAGTGAGGATGCATAATCTTCTTACTCTAGTTGTGGACCCTCTACTTCTCTTTCTCCTTCAACTTTTGGGATATTGATATTGCATGGGTTATCCTCTGTTGGGTCTTCTTCTTTTCTGACATGATAGCATGATAACAATTGTCTAACTTCCTGTCTCTTCTGGTTTTGATAAACTTTCAAAATTTCTACTTCATCCTCTTAAAAAATATCGTCCCTTACCATATTTAATGCAAAGTCTATCTCTAGACTCTCATTCTCAAAAGAAAATGTAATAAAAAAAAATTGTTTCATTTCTTCCCAATTTGCAGTTTCCTTGCGTTGTTCCTGCTCTATGTACCAGTTCTTTGGAATTCCTTCTAATGTGTGAATAAAGTGATGCATCCATTCTTCTGGTGATATTAATATCCATTGGACTAAGCACCTATCTATGTGTTTTGTGGGTTGTCCAATCCCATCATACTTCTCCAAATATTTATTTTCCTACTTTGCGCCAAATCTAATGTGAAATAACCACTTGCACTGAAACCAATTCTTAATGTTATCCTTATGCACACCCCACCAATGGGTAGGTGTTTCTTTCAATTCCATATCTAAAACTAATAGTCTTTGATTCTCCAAAATTTCTAATTCAAAATTTGCTAAATATTCTTCTAGATTACTCTGACCATAAAAAATGGGTGGTTCTCCTACCTCTGACCCAATCCATCTCAGTGTGGACGTCATTCTAGCACATCTTCTGGTAGATAATTCATGCAATCACTGCTTCTAGTTTTCTAGTCTCATGTCAAAGTCTAAATCACAAGAACTAATACTCCTCCTTTTATTCACCATTAAAAAAAAATATTTCCTAGGGTCAGGGTTCTAAAATTAGCAAAGGTGCTAAATAGTTTGGAAGCATAATAAATTTTCAGGTAGGTTAAAAATGGCACAAAGAAGTTAAATTTTGTGAACAAATTAATCATATCGGGTTTGAAATAAATTTGATCACGATCCATCAAAATCGACGGCCATGAAGTATGGTGGAATTTGAAGTTGCATGGGGGATAATTCTGAAGGGTGGTCCTGCAATCCAAACCATGGTTTCCATTGAGGAGTATGTGTCAGCGTCGATTTGATTTTGGAATGATAAGTGGTTTATTCCAAAACCGCCAATCCACATCTCTGCAAATCAAAAAGCATAAAGTGTCGATGTGACATTTTCATTCTTTATTATTTTCAAACACGGGAACCATTGGAACATTGTTGTGACCGCCATTTTTTGTTGCATCACAAATTTGCACCATTACATTTCACTTTCATTTATTTATCTTGTCGCCATGGATCCCATAGTATTTTCAGTAGTAAATCAAGAACATGAAGGTAATGAGGAAACCCTAATTGACAGAGATGCATATTTATTTGATCCTGATATCAATATTTCCACCATTTTTTGTGTCTTGAAGCAACTTGGATGATTTAAAGAGAAAGAGCCATATTCCATTTTTAGAAGCATTCCAGGACTCCATTGTCCCATATGTTGTCGAGATTTATTTCTCATTTCCTGAATTCGTAGGTTGGTGCACTGAGTAATATTCCCATGCAGAAAGGGTACTTGTCAATAAACATGGGTCTCAAGTCATGTGTAGAATAGATAGTCTATTAGTTCGAGAGTACCTCAATATACTAGAATTTTTTTCCATAAATGATGAGTCATTCAATGAATAAAATATGATCAGGGTTTACAGAGAATGTCAGCCAGAGCTCAAAAGTCAATTTCTACAAAAAAAATATCAAACCTGAACAAATTTCATAGAGTCTGTCCTTACCAATGAGTATCAACATGATGGGCATGGAAGTTCAGTGGGTATGTTCCTTGTTGAGTCAGGTCTTAGGTCTATATAGTGATAAATATTTTGTTGAATTCATGCTTGGTTTTCTTTTGAATTTTTTCAAGTCAGAGTCTGGTCAGTCAATCTGAATTAATTTTGATGAATTCCTAGCTGACACCATTCATAAGAAGCTAGTGAATTTCCACTATTTGAGACATTTCAAATACTGTACATATATGTTAAAAGTTTTTTTAGCAAGTAACCATGGAGAAATCCCTAAAGCATATTGTGTGTCTACTGAATGTAAAATACTCACTTTGCTCATATTCATCAATGAGGTCATGTCAAGAATCTATTCTCTGATTTTTAATGCAAGTTTTCCCAGAGCTTTGGAGGACATGAAAATTCATCTGCATCCAAATCTAGTAAATAGAGTAGGGGACTCGGTACTTTTTATGCATTCAATGAGTCTCCTTACTTGTTACCTGTTTTCCTAACTCCTAGGATTTTTTCTCTTGAGTTCATCAGGAAGAGAATCATCTCTGAGATAAATAACTAGATCAAATTGCACAGAGCCTCTATCATTAAATTCCCCTTTTTTATTGGTCCTTTTGTTGTTAATTCTAGATCATGTTTATCACAAGTTAAGAAAAAACTCAAATATTTATTTTTTTCAAAAATACAAGGAAGAAAGTATGATCCACGTCAGATCATATCCAAGAGAAGACAGATTAATAAAAATGCATCTTATGAACATGAGTATGTTGAAAGTTTTGACAAGTTAGCTCATATGGAAGTCTGTATTGATGTGGAAGCACCTTTGCATCAAGTACAAACACATCAATCTCCTCAAAAGTTAGTCATTAAAATTCCCAAAGCCAGTGTGTACAAAAAAATAAGTATTTCAGAGACTATAGATATTGATGTTGAACAAACTGTTAAAAACAAGATGAAAATTATTCAGCCAAAGCAGATTGTAGATTTGGAAGTTGAAGGACCCATATATCAAGTGAATTTGAAAATGGTGGAAAGTGGTACCAGTATTGTAGAAATTGAGGAAATAAGTTAGCTTGAAAGTGAAGGTAGCTCAAGAGCCTTTCACATTCAAAAATATTGTTTTGATAAATCACCTGATAGAACCTATCAGTCGAGAGAAGACCTAGCAAAAAAATATGTTGAAAAAATAAATGTGGCTTTGGGTGAATGAGGAATTTTTTTCTTGAAGTGGAAAAAGTTTCTCAACATAAATCTTCCTTGTTCACTCTAAGGGGTAATGAAAATAAAAATTTTAATATTGAATTTCCAGAGGAGGAAGAAGTATTTGATATTAAAATTAAATATGACCAGATAAGTGCCCCTGACAAAGTGTAGTTCCATAAGTAGGCCAATGATTTGTTGTATTCTGATTTTTTGAGTTTAAATTTGAAAAATTCAAAGCTAACATCCTTAGCTACAAAATTAGAAGGACAACTAAGACACTAAAAAGAATCCAACAAAGCTTGGCAAACTCAAATTAAAATTCTTGAGTCTGAAGGATGTCAAGGTCTGAAGTATTTATTGGATGAAAAAGATAAAATAATTCAGAGTTTGAAGAAAAAGTTGAAGATGCTTGCTACAAAACACCCACAGACAACATAATTTATAGCTTTAGAGAAGGAAAAATAAACATTTCGAAAAGAATCACTGGATTATAAGGCTAAGATTTTGTAGCTAGAAAAGGAAAAGATGGAATGGTCTCAAGAAAAAGTAGAGTTGGTGACTAGAGACATGGTTTTATCCCCTTCTACAGGAACTAGATAAACCACTGAAGACATTGTTCAGGCTATGTCACAGTTCAGTCTGAAAGAAGGAGAGATCAAAGGATTAAAGGAAAACATGGATAAATTGGAGCATGAATTGCACACACAGGATGAAAATATATCCCAAGTTCAAAAGTAAAATGTAGCCTTGCAGGAGAAGATTAATAAATTGAATTCAAGATTAGGAGGAAAAAGTTTGTTGTAAGGAGATAAACATATCATATGGGATTCTATAGCTATTGAGGATGCTAAATTTAGATTATATTTGAATTTTTTAAATGATAAGGATATTATAGTAATCACAACCAGGCATAGATGCAATGTTGTTAATGAGACTTTATCCAAAACTCCATATGAATGGGAACAAAATTCCATCAATATTCTCAAGTCAATTCCTCCTATAGATATTCATACCATTGGGGTAAAATACAAGACTACATTGATCATTTGGGCCAGAAGGATGATTGAAAAACATAATCTTTTGAAATCAGTCTTGAATAAAGAAACATAGATGGAACAAAGTCTGCAAGATTTTAAGAATTTATTTGAAGAATTGTTCATAAGGGGACTTCCATCATTCTATGATGGTAAAGGTAAGTTACATGATAGAGAAGAATATAATTCACTCTTGACCTAGTCAAGGATGGACCACTCCAAATTTGAAACCCTGGAAGAGGGTTTGAAAGGGGATACTTTAGTTGATAAACTGAGTATAGATTTTGAAATTTTAAATGAGTTTAAGACAATCACACTTGGTCTACCTGTCATGTCTTATGCCACTTGTATTGACTTGGAAATTTTATGAAAGAAATGAAAGATTATGAGGTTCCTTCCGAATTTAAATGGAAGGAAATAGTTAGATTGGGAAAGACCAAATATAATTTCCCAGGATCAAGTAAATGATTTCCAGTTGTTGACAAAAATGAAACAAATCAAATGAATATACAATTAAAGTCAAAGGATGAATATAAAGGATCAAACTGCAGGAATATTCACAAATCCCAAATTTTGTGAACTGAAATTTTCTATTCTAGTGTAATCGGTTCAAACTGAATGAAATCAATTGTTGTATAAATTTGTAAGCTCTGATGTATTCGAGGTTGGCAGAAGCACAAAAGATAAATTGTATTGATCATTGTAACAATTTCATAATTTGAAAGAATACAAGTGGATATATCCATAGTTTTTTCATACCAAATATTCATGTGGTGATGACCTAAAGTATGTGTTTCTTTTCATGTATGTTTTTATAGTTTTCTTTCCCTTGATCTGCAACCTTTCATATGTTTAAAATTGGATGTTAAAGGGGTTGAAATTCATCTAAATGGTGATTTAGATTCAAGCAATTTTGAATTCTATTTTTCTTTCTTAACTCATCATAATTCATCTCTTATTATTTTCTTATTGATGTTATATGTTTCTTCTTTCTTCCATTTTATCACAACAAATTAAAGGACTGAAAGTTCATCACCCACTTTTCCTTTTCTTCCTTGAGATATATACCTACGAGGCACTATTTCAATTGTTTTCAAAGTTGACTACATTTACAAATAGGTTCCTTTTCTTCTTGCCAACAAACCCCATAAAATTTTTCATCAAATCAAAACCTAGACATTAAATCTTTAGAGAAAATCCATCCTCCAAGAGACCAAGTGATGAGAGAGATCCCTCTCTGAAATGAAAAGGCTAGTTTCAATTCTTAAGTGGTTTGTGGTTACCTTTGTAAGTTTTCCCCTCAGCCTAGAAATTTACTTAGTGATAAAACCTCTAACTCAACATTCCATATACAGTTGGGTTGATATAATCCTCTTCACGCACGATAGTTCTATACAATTGATTCACCTCATCCGAGATTAAGTTTTTTGTCACAGGTTCAATGTATCTCCCACCTTCTGATGGATATAAAGGTGCAATAACTATGTATTATCCATATTCAAAGGTCATATTCCTTATCTTCAAATTAATAATATCCTGATTATCAAATGCCCAATCCATCCCCAACAGTGTTGGATAGGGTGTAGTGTTATCTACTATGTCAATGACTTCATAGTCTTCCATGGTGTGCACACCATCTAGGTCAACTAGTATCCCCTTTAATATACCTATTGGCACCACTGTATGCTGATTTTATAACTTCAACTGAATAGATGAATACCCCAATTGAGGTTTTCCCATAGCTTCCCATGTCTTCTTAAGAAAAACATTCACTTCAAACCCTAAGTCTAGTATGATATCCCCAATATTGAAATCTCCAATGTTTGCATTAAACCTGAATTCTCTACTTATTCTTCTCTTCTTATAGATCTAATTAACTTTCTTTACCCATTCTTTCCCAACATTACACTTTTCTAACAAATTTTGTATTACTTTCAGAGACGACTTATCATTTAATAACTTGACAAAATATACCAAAAAGTTTCTTAAATTACTGACCTTTTCTGCAAGATGAACTTTGTTGGTCTGATCAAATAACTAGGGCATGTCATACACTGGTACGCCATCTATTTGCTTGGTTCTCTAGGTCGACGTAATATTATCATTCAAAATATCTTGTATTGCCTCTTTGAAGTTATCCTTTTCTTTGCACGCATCAAACTTTTGTTCAGGTTCTACATTCTTCCTTACCCACTAGTTCATATCCTAGTTCTACTTTGTTGCATCATATCCTATCTTAGCTCCACCTCTAGTAACTATATTGATATTCTTCCCATCCTCTTCTCTATTTTCCAAAACAATCCATTGCACATTTTCATTATTATGGTTCCTATTTTCTTGTATCTTTACCGATAGTGTCAGACAATCTTCTGTATCATGGTCTGCTACACGACAATACATACATGTCATAGGTGTAAATGGAAAATCTATTGCAAAGTGTCCAGGCTTTTGATAGTAATGAAAAAATACTGGTTCTTTACCTCCTCCAAATCCTCTTCCTCCATGGCCACCTCCTCTGTAGCCTTCTTTGTTACCCTGATTATCTCCATCTGGTGTATTATACCAAGGTGCATGATTATACTACAACTATGCATTATTATATTGTGGTGGTGTAGCACACTGTTGCACATTGTTATACTATGATGGTGCTCCAAAATTTTGTGCATTTTTATACTATGGATATTTCATAGGTTGTGCTATCATTAATTCATCCTGTAACCTATAAGTGTCTGATTTCCTCTCCTTCATTATCTCCAAGGTTCTGCAATCCTTGTCTTCATGTCCAAATGACTTACAAAAGTTACAAAATGTAGTCTTCAATACTTTCTAATACTTCTGCATCACGGGACAATGATATGGATAATTTCCATGTGTTCTGCATATCTTGTTGGACAATTGAGAGGGGGGGGCGTGAATCAGTTGTTACCAAGCTTAAACAATTATGCTCATTTTAAATTCAATATAGAAATGTCAATGATGATCACAATAATGCAGGGAGGTAAGCAATAGAACATTCGACATCAGTCACACATATGAAATATACAGAGACATATATTTCCTAAGGAAACGCATAAAGGGTAAAAACCTCTTCTTCTTGGTATGATAAGTAATCTTTACATTCTATACATTATCATACATATGAGCTCCAACTCATTATGAGGCTACAACCTCTGTTTTGCAAGATGCAACTTGCTGAGAGCACCAACTCTCTGTTTTCTCTAGAACCTACTAGAAGGAAGCACCAACTCCCTGGTTTCTCTAGCACCCACTAGAAGGAAGCACCAACTCCCTTGTTTCTCTAGCACCCACTAGAAGGAAGCACCAACTCCCTGTTTTCTCTAGCACCCACTAGAAGGAAGCACCAAATCCCTAGTTTCTCTAGCAACCACTAGAAGGAAGTAATAACTCCCTAAGTGTTCCAACACCAACTAGATGGAAGCGCCAACTTCCAGTCACACAGGCACCAACCTGTATCACAGAGAACAATAGTTCTCCCTTGCACCACCCCACCACCCTAGTTTCTTTGGCTGCAACCAGATGGAATCTACAACTCCTTGTGTTCAAGAACCCACTTGAACCTATGAGGACAACCGTCCTCCCTAGCACCTCCCTACCACCCTAAAATATAAAGTTTTCTATATATAAATTTATCACAGTGATACAATATTTATCAATGGCTTACCAGCCTCATCATTGTTCTGCTACACTGCTCTGCTTTACCCGCACCAATGTCTTCCTGCACACCTTCTTTACGCTTTATGTTCTTCTGCCTTTTATGCTCTGTGCGCCATGTCCATTCTATGCACCATTCCTCTTCTGTGCATTTCAGTTGTTGCACTCTGCCTCCTTCTACACACCTGAATCACTCTCAACAACACCTAATATCTTCTCTGTTATGCGTTTTTATTCTCTCTATGCATATTATGAATCCTCTATTCACAATAATTCTACATGCTCTCCCCATGTCAAGTGCTTTGCCTGATGATCATTGCAACTCTTCAGCTTCTCTGGCAGTTAAACCCATGCTTCCATCATCACTGGGTATTATGCTGAGATTCCTTAGCCTCTCCAGCAGTTGAGACTCTTCGTCTTCTCTGTCACAGTCGAGCTCATTCCCTCTGTTGCAATTCCAGGCTCCAACGGTCTTACATCTATCAATAGCCTCTATGAACAATATTCATGCCACTGGAAGATGCCTCGAGACTCTTCATCTTCTCTGGCGATCACCCTGAAGTCTCTTTGAGTCCTCTGACATAAACCATCAGTCGTTTCTAGAAGTTACACTGTGAACCTATTGAGCCTTGTGCCTTTGGCACCTTTCACCTTTCCTTTCACATGTGGCCTCAGGTGGTGACCACATACCTATTCAGAAGGTGCTTTTGTGACTCACGTTTCGTGGATCTGGGGATGAGGTATCTTGACTCTCCAAGTTGTGATCTCTGAAATGGAGCTTGTTTACTAGCGCCTTCCTCCAATTCTCAATGATGTGACCACAACCTATGACCACTCACTAATCATTTGAGTTCTTCGCTCTTCAGATCAATGGTCCACGATCCGTTGTGATTGAACGACTATCCTCCACCCTAGAACTTTAGCTTTCAGGACTTTGGGGGAGATTTGATGCTAAAACTCCCGAAACTAAATTCCTGGAATGAAGTCACTCGATGACGTGTCGTGATCCATGTGTCTACCACATGTCACTTAGAATTGTGATTTCCAGGTTCTTGAAATGCCAAATCAACTTGACACTTGTCCTTATATGCTTTCACCACGTGTCCTTTCTGACGTAGGCTACCACCTGTCCTTGCTGACATGGTCTGCCACATTCACCTCTTGGGTCTGACGACCCAGATTTTTCCTTGATCCAACAACTAGGATTATTTCTCGATTTCACATATCACGAGTTTGAGAGGTTAGGGAACCCTGTTCCTTTGATCTTTGATTTCCCGGTCTGTGAAACTCCAAAATGGAGTCTTTGTTGATGTGCCTGTTTTTGGATTTCAGTGTTTCACATTTCACAACTTCGGGACTCCTGTGATGAATATTCTCGACTCTTAACTCCTTCAACTCCTGGTATCCAAAACTCTGAAATGGAGTCAGATCAACGGTCCACAATCTTGATGATTCGATGGTCCAGATCTTTTTGTGATTTCATATATCACGAGTTCCTACCATGATTTGCTTCCTTGACTCCTCCAACTCTCAGTATCTGAAACTCCGAAATGGAGTCATATCAACAGTCCACAATCTCCCTTTGATCAATGACTCAGATTAAGTCGTGGTTTCACATTTCATGATTTCGTCATTCTTGTTGTGAGTGTTCTTGAAACCTCCAATTCCCGGTATCCGAAACTCTGAAATGGAGTCAGATCAACATTCCACGATCTCCCTTTGATCAATGACTCAGATTAAGTCGTGGTTTCACATTTCACGATTTCGACATTCTTGTCATGAGTGTCCTAGAAACCTCCAACTCCCGGTATCTGAAACTTCGAAATGGAGATTAATTCGTGGTTTCACATTTCGCGATTTTCTGCCGTGAGTTACTTCCTCGACTCCTGGAGTTTACGCTTTTGACTGGGATCCAATGATCACTTGTTGAACTTTCCATTACCATGCCATTATCCCCGTGTTGTTGGTCATGATCTTTTCTATCAATGACAAACATGCATACTTTTCACTATCTCTTCTGATCTTATCAAGCTTGCTCTATTGCGTCTTCCCAAAATACTTCTGGTGCCCATCTGGCATATTCTTCCTGTACTTAAGCCATCGTCGTTGTTGTACTTTCCATCAATGAAAAGAATACATTTCCTATAAAACATGCCAACAATCTCCCTCTTTGGCATTGATGGAAACAAAGGCACCTAGACTCTTTTCTCCCCCTTTAACATCAATGTCAAAGAAAACACACTCCCCCTGAGCTGTTGCAGTATTTTTATGAGGTATCATATATTAAACCAACACAAACTCCCCCTGACAGGATGGACTCTCTTATTTGAGGCCTGCAAAATATTTGTATCTAAACCAGAGTCTTCTCCTTCTTATTCTTGGACCTGCTCATCTTCAGCTTCCACTGTATCCTCTGTAGAATACTCAATATTGCTCACCTCTCTTACTGGGACTCCTTCATCAACCTTTTCTTGTCATAACTGGATGACTCCCCCTGTCACTGTTCTCTCTGCTTCTGACTATTTTCTCCCTTTGTTCCAAAAAGGTTAGCTTTCCTTGACAAGGTATTTCCTCTTGTTATCTCTATAGGATGTCATGTATATCATTTTGTAAAACAAAATGTTGTTGTTGAAGATGATGCTATCCTACTGAAACACTGTGTAATTGTAGCTTGTACTTTTTAAATAACCCTTGGATCTCCCCATTGATTCTCATTGATCTCTATTACTGCAATTTCATTTTTCTTCCATGATGCATACAATCCAAGGCTTTTATGACCATATTCAATCACAAGAAAAAACCACTACAACCACTCTTATACCTTCTTTTCTTTTTCACAGACAAAGGACCTGTATCAGGTTTCTTAGGAGTACTGATTTCTTCCTTGTTGTATCCAATACTAGATTTGTCATTTGGTGATCTCTGACTATCCAAGAGATTATCCAAGGTCATGGAGCTGTTTAAAAACTTTCTTTGGGTGTTTGACTTCTCAACCTTCAAAACTTCATCTTCCATCTTATGACATGATTCTTCTTCTACTTCTTCCATGGGATAGATTCTAACTGCACACTCTTTTATTGTATCTGTGTCTTCTTCTTTACTTGCAAGGGAGGATTCAATATCAACATCATTAATTGTCCTTATGCCTTTATTCACCACTTGTCTCAAGTTTACATTTACCTTACACTCTTTGGATGTGAACACCTCTTCACTGCCTCTGTCACACTTTTGACTTGTACTGAGCAAATTATGTTTTAGACCATCCACAAGCAGAACGTATTGGGCATCTCCTTTGTCATTACTCAAACTCACCATCCCTTTATCCTTGATTTTACCTGTTTCATCATTTTCAAGGATCACATTTCCTGTTTTTCTTTTACTTATGGACATAAGCTTATCCTTTTCTCCAGTCATGTGTTTGGAACTTCCACTGTCTATATTCCTGGAGGCCTTTTGTTTTTGAGTTGAAAGTGCTAGACCACATTTTTCACTATCTTTCCTTTTCCATGTGCTGG
>SNQJ01S0082691.1:51060-73157 GCA_010110895.2 Picea sitchensis
TATTTCTTTGTTCTACAGATTCAGTTCTAGCACCTTTTTCTTTACTCTTCCTGGGTGGTTGATTATCTTCCTTTGTTTCGGCAGGTTTGTTGTCGTCATTGGTTGTAGATTTGACAAACTTGATGAAGTCTTTGTTGCTTGGAGGACCACTACTTGATCCCTCTTCATAACCCAAAATTGTTTTCAACTTTGGATTCCTTTGTTGATTCAGAATGGTGGCTAATCCTTCTGAGGCTTTGATACTTGATAGATTTTGATGATACAAGGCTTGAAACTTCTCCAACTCTTTCCTAGTTTTCACTACTTCTCCTTCCAGAGCTTTACATCTTGCCTTCTTTTCTGATAATTATTGTTTCATAATGTCCTCGATTTTCTTTTCCTCTTCTAATTCCACTTTTAGTAGGGCAAAGTATTCATCGAGTTGTTTAATGTCTTTCTCGAACTGTATCAGCAATTGTTTTTTCTTTCTGTTCTTAATTATGAGTCTGTCAATCTCTTCCAGTGCATTGATCAGTTCTCCTTCCATATCAACCACAACTTCTTCTTCATTAGCCTCACTTCCTGTGATTTTATTATCATAATCATCTTGGGCCATAAGCATGAATTCATTGTCCTTATATTCATGTGAGGAGTCACTATCTGTGTCTTCTTGGTACTTTCCTGATCCTTTCTTTAGTTTTCTCACGAATTTTGCTTCAATTTCATTAGGCTCAGAATCTTCATTCTTATCTTCTTTAAATGATGCTTCTCTAGAGGTGGGTTTATCTACAACTATCCTCATTTCATATGCAGTCAATGTTCCTAGAAGTTGATCAAAATCCAAAGCCTTTATATCATTAAGTTCTTCTATAGATGAGACCTTTGGGTTGAACCTATCTGACAAAGATCTCAAAATTTTCTAAACTAAAGAGGGTTCCTCAATTTTTTCACCAAGTGCTTTCATTGCATTTACTAGTTCTCCAATTCTCAAAAAATACTTCCCAATGGTTTCATCTTCTTTCAACTGTAGCTTTTCAAATTGTACTCTATAGGTTTGAAGCTTGGCATCTTTTACCTTCTCATTACCTTCATAACTGCTAATGAGTTTGCCCCACATTTCTTTGGCAGTTTCTAAATGCATAACTTTTACAAATTCTGCTTCTGCAAGCCCACTCAAGATAACATTCATAGCCTTAGCATTGAAGCTGAATTCTAGCTTGTCATCCTTATTAGCTAGTACAACTGGCTTTGCATAACCAGTATTTACTACATCCCAGACATCTGCACCTAAAGCCATTATGTAGGTTCTCATTCTAACTTTCTAGAAGGCAAAGTTTGTTCCATTGAATAGAGGGGCCTTATTGGTTGAATTTCCTTCATGGCTTGACATGTTTAAGCTCTAGGATCTACCCTTAGATAAAAGGGGTCGGATCTGATACCAATTGTTGGACAACTGAGAGGGGAGGGGGGTGAATCATTTGTTACCGAGCTTACACAATTACGCTCATTTTAAATTCAATACAGAACTATCAATGATGATCACAATAATGTAGGGAGGTAAGCAATAGAACATTCAACATCAGTCACACATATGAAATATACAAAGACAAATATTTCCCGAGGAAACCCATAAAGGGTAAAAACTTCTTCTTCTTGGCATGATAAGTAATCTTTACATTTTGTACATTATCATACATATGAGCTCCAACTCATTGTGAGGCTACAACCTCTATTTTGCAAGCTGCAACTTGCTGAGAGCACCAACTCTCTGTTTTCTCTAGCACCTACTAGAAGGAATCACCAACTCCTTGGTTTCTCTAGCACCCACTAGAAGGAAGCACCAACTCCCTGGTTTCTCTAGCACCCACTAGAAGAAAGTAAAAAATCCCTAAGTGTTCTAGCACTAACTGGATGGAAGTACCAACTTCCAGTCACATAGGAACCAACCTGTATAATAGAGAACAAAGTTCTCCCTTGCACCACCCTACCACCCTAGTTTCTCTGGCTGCAACTAGATGGAAGCTACAACTCCCTGTGTTCAAGCACCCACTTGAACCTATGACGACAACAATCCTTCCTAGCACCTCCCTACCACCCTGAAATATAAAGTTTGCTATATATAAATTTATCACAGTGATACAATATTTATCAATGGCTTATCGGTCTCATCACTGTTCTGCTACACTTCTTTTCTCTACCTGCATCAGTGTCTTCCTGCACACATTCCTTACACTTTATGTTCTTTTTCCTTTTATCCTCTATGCACCATGTCCCTTCTATGCACCATTCCTCTTCTGTGCATTTCAGCTGCTGCACTCTACCTCCTTCTACACACTTGAATCACTCTCAACAACACCCAATATCTTCTTTGTTTTGCATTTTTATTCTCTCTGTGAATCTTCTACATCCTTTATTCATAATGCTTCTTCATGCTCTCCCCATGTCGAGTGCTCTGCCTGATCATAATTGCAACTCTTCAGCTTCTTTGGCGGTTAAACCCATGCATCCATCATCACTGGGTGTTATTACAAGATTCCTTATCCTCTCCAGTAGTCGAGACTCTTTGTCTTCTTTGTCATAGTCGATCTCATTCCCTCTATTGCAGTTCCAGACTCCAATGGTCTTACATCTGTCAATAGCCTGTATGAATAGTCTTCATGCCACTGGAAGATGCCTCGAGACTCTTCATCTTCTCTGGTGATCACCCTGAAGTCTCTTCGAGTCCTTTGACAGAAACCATCAGTCATTTCTAGAAGTTACACTGTGAATCTATTGAGCCTTATGCCTTTTCCACCTTTCACCTTTACTTTCACATGTGGCCTCAGGCGGTGAACACATGCCTGTTTAGAAGGTGCTTTTGTGACTTGCATCTCATGGATCTGGGGATGAGGTATCTCGACTCTCCAAGTTGCGATCTCCTAAATGGAGCTTGGTTGTTAGCACATTCCTCCAACTCTCGACAATGTGACCACAACTTATGACCACTCACTAATCATTTGAGCGCTTCACTCTTTAGATCAACGGTCCATGATCCGTGGTGATCAGACGACTATCCTCCATCCCGAAACTTTAGCTTTCGAGACTTTGGAGGAGATTTGATGCTAAAACTACCGAAACTAAATTCCTGGAATGATGTCACTCGATGACGTGTCATGATATGTGTGTCTTCCACGTGTCACGCAGAATTGTGATTTCCAGGTTCTTGAAATGCCAAATCAACTTGACACTTGTCCTTATATGATTGTGCCACGTGTCCTTTATGACATAGGATGCCACCTGTGCTTGCTGACATGGTCTGCCACATTCACCTCCTAGGTCTGTCGGCCTAGATTTGTCCTTGATCCAACAACTAGGATTATTTCGCGATTTCGCATATTGCAATTTCGAGAGGTTAGGGAACCCCGTTTCTTTGATATTTGATTTACTGGTCTGCAAAACTCTGAAATGGAGTCTTTGTTGATGTGCCTGTTTTAGGATTTCGACGTTTCTCATTTCACAAATTCGGGACTCCTGTGATGAAGAGTCTCGAATCTTGACTCCTCCAACTCCCGGTATCTGAAACTTCAAAATGGAGTCAGATCAATGGTCCACAATCTTGATGATTCGACGGTCCAGATATTTTTGTGATTTCGCATATCACGAGTTCATACTGTGAGTTTCTTCCTTGACTCCCCCAACTCCCGATATTTGAAACTCCAAAATGGAGTCAAATCAACGGTCCACAATCTCCCTTTGATCAAGGAATCAGATTAAGTCATGGTTTCGCATTTCGCGATTTCGTCATTCTTGTCGTGAGTGTTCTTGACACCTCCAACTCCTGGTATCCGAAACTCTGAAATGGAGTTAGATCAACGGTCCACAATCTCCCTTTGATAAACGAATCAGATTAAGTCGTGGTTTTGCATTTCTCGATTTCGACATTCTTGTCATGAGTGTCCTAGACACCTCCAACTCCCGGTATCCAAAACTCCGAAATGGAGATTAAGTCATGGCTTCACATTTCTCAATTTTCTGCCGTGAGTTTCTTCCTTGATTCCTGGAGTTTACGCTTTTGAATGGGATCCAAAGATCACTTGTTGAACTTTCCATTGACATGCCATTATCCCTGCACTGCTGGTCGTGATCTTTGCCATCAATGACAAACACGCATACTCTGCACTATCTCTTCTGATCTTATCAGTCTTGCTCTGCTGCGTCTTCCCAAAATACTTTTGGTGCCTGCCTGGCACATTCTTCCTGTACTTAAGCCATCATCATTGTTGTACTTGCCATAAATGAAAAGAATACACTTCCTGTAAAACATGCCAACATATCTCACACCATGGCCCTTGTGGCAATAAAGGATTTAACATTCTTGTCACCAAGTACTGTGAAAAGGTTGGACATTCATTCTTATGATGACCTTATGTTCTACAAAATGTGCACCATACATCCTACCTCTTTTCCTTTCCTTTATTCTGGTTCAATGGAATGTAAGTTTATTCATATCTACTCTAATCTCTTCTATAGCTAGATCTATATTCTTATACTGATTTTCTTCTAACTGCAATGTTGCTTGCAAGGCCTCAACCTGACTCTAGAACTTTTGTTGCCTAAATGGATACTTCAAGTGTGTAAATAATGAATTAACAAACAAATGTATATGTTTCATATCAGTAATAGGGAAATTCAAATTACCTTTTATCCTTTTGAACTTCTTTTCAACCTCCCAGACTGATTCTCCTATCTTTTTCTTAATCTATATCATCTCATCCATGAACTAATCCTCTGAAATTGATTTCGAAAACTCATTGATTAACTGCTTCTTCACGTTTGCGACAGTTGTAGGTGCTCCTGTTGGGTTATTTACTATGATACCCATATACCAATCCAATGCACGGTCTCTAAATGTGATTTCCAAATAAGAAACATTTGTATCTTCATCTATAATCTTCTTGGCTGCCCAAATATTTTCACAGATAAACAAGTGCTTCTCTGGGTCCTCTGACCCTTCTCCATGAAATTCAGGTGACCTAATAGTTGCATCGTGTCCTACCATTTTGAAGTTTGTTGTACTACCACCTCCGTTCAATGTATAAACTTGAATTTTTCTATATGAAATACTTCCACTTGAATTAGATCCTCATCCAAAATTCTTTTACCACTAATCACTTGCTAGTTACTAGTTTTTTGTCTTCATATGTCTTATTCGCACATGGGATTGTGGGTTCCACACTAAGTTGGATCAAGAATGGAGATCCTTATTCTATGGTGGAAACTTGGCCTCTAATTTTACTCTCATATGTGGTGCACATGATTTCCTCAATATTCCCCATCACACAAAGATCCTCTACCTCTTCCTCATCAATTCCAATCCCTCTCACTCATACTGCCCTCTTCTTAATATTAATATTATACTGGTAGAGTCGTCTATTGTGCATCACTTATTCTTTGCTCAATATCTCCCTAGCTTGTTCATCATCCATCATGATGGGGTCCATTTCTTCCTTCTTCTGTCCACTCTCTATAGCCTTCTCCATATCTCAAATCTTCCTTAGTGCTTCCCCCAGTTCCCCCATGTGCGTAGAGTGATCTAGTTGTTTGATTCCATGATCAACATGCCTTTATCATGCAATAATATATTGATCAACATGTAAAATGAACTGATGTACCTCCCTCTTGGTCCCTTAAAGAAATCCTTCTCTGTAGTAGTATATGACTTCGTTGTATCTACTGCAAACTCAATAATAAACCCTGCAATAATATTGTCTAACCAGAAATCCACCGTGCGTGTGAATTTATTATTAACCATTTCCAATCATGAAATAGTATTAGTATTTCAGTCTATGGGTCTAATCCAACTTGTGGGATGAGTATCCTTTAATCTCAATATCCACTCTTGCAACAACTTTGGAAAATAACAAAAAAATGCCTCATGCAAATTAGTAAACACATACCTCTGTAAATACTGGTGTGGTGTATACCTGGAAATTCTGTTATATTTATGTGCAAAATATAGCTCTTCTTTGTCTCCAACCGTCTTCCAATATCTTGTTTCGTAGGATTCCATGGCCCAAACATCCCCTTTTACCACTACATTTGCTTCATCAAACCCCTTCCAGGATGTTCTTTTGAGTTCCAATCGACAATGGAACCATTTGTTGGATGTATGGGTTGACGTGGGTTCTACCTTAGTTTCTCCAACAAAACCCTAGAAACCATTGAACCCTATTGTTATCTTGAAGGAAACACTGCGCACAGAGTGCATAATGCAGTCTCACCCGAGATGGCTTATGGGTGATTGCATGACCCAAGTGTCTGCAATCATGGAAGGAATTTGGGATGTTATACTTCTTCTGATTTTACCTTTAACATGCATCATATTATACCATTCATCTAGTTCTAACATTTATTTCATTATTCATTATCAATACTATACATTACAAGATACTATTCTATCCATTCATCATTCATTCATAATTGAAAAAATAACAAAAAACATCATTCAAATGCATCACAACACATGATATTACCATGGTTCACCCCATGGGATATGTCCATGAAGATCTTCTTCTTATTCATTATTCTTCATCAAAATTCCTATGTTGCGCATGTTACATAAAAAATGTGCATTTAGAATGTGCTATCACTAGAAGTTGTTCTTAGACTGCTTTAATAACAAGCCTAATACCCATCAAAATTTGAAAAATTAAATCAATTTAAAAGGGTGATTTGTATTGGGTTTATGCTTGAGTGCATCGGCTAGAATGATCAAAAAGGGAGAGGGAAGAAAAATGAATATCAATAGGCTACACCATTGGGCAATGGAGTCATAAGAATTCTACAGATTGAAGGAAATCAAGCTGCCTATCAGACAAATAGCTTGTTTGATGATGAATGAAAGAAAGAAAGAAAGAAGGGGCAACATATAAGTGAACAAATCATCCTCACACCCTACTCAACTGATAACATCCACTAGTTTGAATGTTCACTGATTGGAAATCCTTTCCAACAATGAATGTGAATGCTTAAATATAACATGAAATTTTTTTTTGCAGCAAATCCTTTACCATAGAACTCTCATACATGATATTTCTAATCAAACCTACATTAACAATAATCATATTCAAGAAAGATGAGAATATATATGAAGAACAAAGAAATAACTATTTGATATGCCATATCTCATGAGTCTTCAATGACAAAAATATTTACAAAATAGGCCCTCATGCTTACAAATGAGCACACACAGGGAAATTGTATTGCTTAAACTCTCTCCAGCCTCTCTTGGGTCATGGAATGAACCCTTTCCTTATCAAAATTCATTTCATATATAGTGAATGATCTCTCTCTACCCCAATGAGGTTGAAACAAATGAGCTACCTAGGATCCTCCTCCATTTAGGAGTCTATTACAAAATATTCTAATAAAAACATAACAAATTACTATCTTTTTAGGATCTTGTCTATTGTGATAAATTAATTTTGAAACAGGTCATTTTGTTTGATCTGGAGATGGAACACATGCCCCTTATGTCCAACTAACTCCTAGGAAACTATTATAACCTTCCCTAACAGCTGGAAGCCCTCCCATAGCTCGGATTTATCAAACTGTTAGAGTTCGTAGCGCCTTTGACAACATGCGCTGCAAACTTTCTTGTAGGTGATGATTTTGAATTTTCTCCCAAAATACGAACTAGGTTGGACTAATGTTTTGTTATAAAGTCAATGTTAATATGGTGTTTCTCCACACCAAATTCAAAACAACCCATATAGGAATTCAAAAGTTATGATAAAAACATGACTTTGATGTGTGCTAATTGCTACAAACTGTCCCAAATTACCAGTTCACAACACTAATGAGTCCAGGTGCTACGAAATTTCTTGTAGCATCTTGTTTTCTTGCAAAAAGATTCCAACCTTTCAAAAATTGTACCTGAAGTAGGATAGACCTTCCACAGGATGTTGCAAGATTATTTCAACCTGAAGTAACATTGAAGAAACATTAAAAGATGCTATGTGAAATATATAGTAAAACAGGGAAGAATTTTGACTCTTGAACATTTCATGTGCTAACAAAATGCACATAAGTGTAGTGAAAGTGAGACAGACTAGTGTCACACTAAGATCTGCAGCTTGTGACCTGAACCTCAATTACAATCCATTTGACTCCATCTGAGCTCCACAACTCTCGAAAAAATTAGTACTATGATTCAGAACTCAAGAAATCCTCCAAAAAACTCAAGACTCATGCCAAAATATAATACTCTTCAATACTAGATCCTCTCTATCTACCTCATACATCCTCTATTTATATTACCAAAATGGGTAAAACCCTTACATCATACTCCAAAACCCTAATTCTAAGTGGAATTAACTTGTCCACATTCTAACTGCATTCACACACTAATCCATAATTCTCTCATGCTTATTTTCCTTTATTCCCATTGCGCCCTTCTTCCTTGGTCCATTCTTCCTCTTTTGTTTCACTGTATCTTGAAACTTACCCAAACATTTCTTGCTCCAACACCCTCTATTATCATCATCTCTCCTCCTGGAATCATACCTCTATAACCAATCATGGGAAACATAATAACTCCCCTTGTGGGTATGTCTCCCCCTATATTCTTTGTAAGATGCAATGTAATCACTGTGAACAATATGATACCACTGTAATCTTCTTCTCCTACGGATGTTTCTTCTCTACCATAACACTGATCAATTGATCAACAATACTGCATCAAGAATACCATGATATTCTATTCCTTTGACGATCCTTGGACCTGTTCATTCATCATACAATGGTCCATCAATCTTTTATACTGATCTATAATCATTGCTGCAACTATATCTATCATTGTCCCTGTGTCTACCACTGCCTTTGTCACTATCACTATTTCTAAATCTTTTATTGTTTCAGACTTTACAATATGTATGCAACCTTACATCAGACAAGTCATGTATGTATGTGATTTTTCATCAGACAACTGGCATATGTGCATAGATTTTTATCAAAAAACTCACTTATGTACGCATCTATTCCCATAGGAACCCACATATGCCTCATAAAATATTTTACATTAGGATTGTCTCATGGCAACCATTCATGTCCAATTGTTCAAGATTTTTCATCCACTTCTGAGAGTGTCCTAGTTTCTCGACACTTGTTCTCTGAGATTCAATCCTTTCAACATTATCTTCCTTCCATGTTTCATTCTCTCTTCTTTCCATATTGTATGAATCATTTTTCATTGGTTGTCTCCTTGAATTCCAACAATCCTGGGATTTTTGGCCAAACCCATTGCAGCTGTAACATCTCATGGTGTGATAATGTGCAACAATCTGTCTGACAAGATTGAGTCTCCAAAATATTAATATGTTATTGAAAATTCCAACATATTTCCTTTCATAATGTCTACAATCCAAGGCTTTGTGACCATATTTATTACATGAGAAACATTAACCATTGAAAACATTCTCATACCTATGATTTTGTGTCAAAGTTGAAGGCATCTCTCTTCTGAATTTGCTTTGAGGTGTAGGATTGGCTTCTTGGTGTCTTAATTGTTCCAATCTTCTAAATATTTCCTTGCCTTCTATAGGTGCTTTATGTGTATCTTTTCTTTCACCCTTTGAAAATGAAGGGCCTGGAACATGCTTCTTAGAAGTGCTAGCTTTAGAGTGTGCAATTTCCTTTTTGTATCCAAGACAAAAATTATCATTTGGCGATCTTTGACTATCAAGGATTTCATCCAATATTATTGAGATTTTCATGAACTTGACATGATCATTTGACTTCTTGGATTTCCTTCTGATATCAACTACATCTGCTTCCAGCTTATGGTAGGATTCTTACTTTTCATTTACCTAATTTTTCAATAGTTCCTCTATCCTTTTGGCTTCTTCAAGTTGAGTCCTCATATTGACATTGGTTTCTCTTGTTTCTTTTAGATCTTCAAGGCTTCTGCTAATCTCGTCATCTATATTTCTCTTTTATTTTGTTTGACCAATTATTTCAATAGTTAGTCTCTTGATCTCTTCTTTTTTTCTTCTAATTGATTCATTTTCTTAGATATGACATTTTCAGTTGTTTCATATTCTTCTTGTTTCTTGAGCATTTGTTTTAATTCCATGGTATGCCTTTGGAACTTTTCTAGGCATTCCTTAGTGATTCTTTCAAGCAACTCAAAAGCATATATAAATCATCTTATATTTCCATGCTAACTTCTCCTAAACCAACTACAACTTTATCTTTAAGCTTCAAAAAATATTCTTCATCATCTATATGATAACTGTAAGTTTATTCTACACAAACTTATTGTATTGCATCTGAATATTATTATCTATTTGCAGGAGAACATTCAACATCATTACATTTAGAATTATTTCAATCAAAATATTTTGGAGGGTCTTTACCTTGTTGATTACAGAGTTTTGATTCACATCCTTGATGGGATTTTCTTCTGTGTCTTGTCCTTTGCCTTGATATGCCTTCTCTAGCTTCAACCATAGGTCCTTGGTGGAGGTACATTGTCCTATTTTTTCTTTGACAGAACCTGATAGTCCATTGAAGATAGTCTTGAATGCCACTACATTGTTCTTCTTTTCTTCCTTTTGGTTTTCAAATTTGGATTGTTTCTTCGAGGGAACTGATCCAACAAAAATTATGTCCCAAACAACTTCTCCTTTTGACTTCAAATACCCTTTCATTTTTAATCTCCATGCCAAGTAATCAGTCTCATCAAATAAGGGGACTTTGTCTATAGAGGGAACTACATGTCTATCCATTTATGTCCATGGATCTCCTTCAAGATTGTAAGGATTATTATGAAGGCCCACTATGATACCAATTGTTGGACACACTGAACACACTGAGAGGGGGGTGAATCAGTGTGTTTCTCCTTTTACAATTACTTCTTCCTTTAGTTAGAAACCACCTCAAACATTATAATTCATCACTATTAACTACTTGCATATATCAACAACATTCATCAATAATAGATAAATATAAACCATCATCATAATGAACACAATGAACACCAGATATATGTGTAAGATTTTGTGTTATGTTGTTACATGAATACTACAATCTCCAGGGTTTTATCAACACCAAATTTAAATAGCACCAACTCCAAGAGAGTACCAACTCTTAGATACAAGACCCAAATTGTAGATCTTAGCACCAATTGATATGTGAGGATTCTAACCCTCAAGTACAAGACCCATCTTCTAGACAGGAAACAATCTATCCAACTATACCAACAATATCCAAAATCTTCCTGCAGATACACAACTTGTCTATGTTGCAACACACATGTATCCACTCCCTTCTTTACTGCAACTCATAGACTACCACAAACTCACCAAGTATCATTGTCACTATATCTGTTTATGTCAAACTATAACTATAGAACCTATCATATCCACTTGTACCTGAAATATGCAACAATATGTAGCAATAACCTGTACAAACCTGTACCACTCAACTTTAACATCAACACAAAAACCAAACCATATCTAATCACATAGATCAACCAACAAGAAAACCCTCAACCATATGCACAATATCACTAAGATGTGTATCAACCAAGTATCAATCATGTACCATACCATATTGTACTTTACCATGTTCCAACAATGCACATCAACCATGTACATCAACACTCTGCCAAGATCACTAACAACATATACCAATCATGTATCAACAACAAACCAAACTATGCCTCGACAAGATGTATCAAGATAACCATGTACCTCAAGTATGTATAACATCCATGTACCCAACATGTACCTCAACCATAAACCAATATAACCAACAATACCTCTCACAATGTTCCATAAGATATATCAATAACACTTAGACATGCACCAAAAATGTTCTTCAACAAAGCTTCCTCACAAAATTTACATCAATAGATACCATGCCTCCAAGAGAGCATATGCCAAACCTTACAAAATCATGCCTCAATAATGTTCCACAGCATCACTAAGATATAAAATAATAAGAATATAGACTTACCTTTACACACTATAACTGACCGGATGCCTCATATCTCAGACCAACAGACCAACCTCAGCCTTAATAACCTAGAGAAAACATCACTTCTCAAGATTGCACAAACCTTTCTAGATATCAACACTTTTCTCTTCTACAGCTCATGGGTATCCACACTTTCCTCCAATATGTCCCATGGATGTATGTGCCCTAACTTCACTGCAAGTCGTGGATAACCTCAAAAACCATGGAACAATCTAACTTTATGCATATCTGAGACTTTACCCTTGAATTTCCTTTGTAACTTCAGTCTTATGCTTTCTCATATTTTTCAATGTATACCTGTAAATACTCTTTCACAAAATAGATATTCAATTATGTTCAATAGGTATATCAATAATCATAGGAGTCCCTTTCTCTCTTATTTATTCTTTTCCAAGTTCCTTCCTCTAGAAGTTCTCTTCTAACTGTTTTACCAAACTTCCCTCTTTTAGGGATAATCCACTTTCAACTACTTTACCCACTTGCAACCACTTTATCCATAAATCGTAAACTCACCACTTCTTGTTGCAACCAATTTATTATTTAATTAATTTCTTTTTCAACCACTTGGAGTAGGGAATATTCTTTATGAATTTCTATAATCTTTTGAATTCTTGTTGACCTTCTAGTGGCTTTTATATTACTCTAAGGGGTTCTCCAACTTCTCAAGGCCTTATCTCCCTATCCGTGAGGAACTATGTGATGTACCACATATCACTGAAACTGGAATGAAAAGAACTATCCATCCATCCACATATGATAACCTATTGATATGTTCTTGAACCTATTTTCTTCCAAACAACTTTGGGCTTCATGACCACACATCTAGGATTACTCAACCACTTACCATTTGGACTTTGAAAAGAATCTTCCCATGAGGGATTTCACCATAATGGGACCACTTTGGATTTCATCCATTTGGTACTTCCTACATAATATAATTCATGAGTCTACCTTGTATATCAACCATGACATGACATCAATGATACAACTTCCTTTGACATCAACCTTTGCATCAATGACAACATGACACCACTTGGCATCAACCCTTTGACATCAATGAAAACATAGTCCAAAAAAAGGAAAAATGAGAAATCTAGAAATTGTATATTTGGGTTCATATAACCATCATGAACAATACAATTAAAAACCTTGCAATGATGCCCCTTCAAAAAACTAATCAATTGGGCCTGCTTGAAAAAATATCATACACAGTAGTCTCAAGTCCTACTGGTGAAAACCTCTTCATGGGAACTAGCAGGACTTGACTAAGTCAAAACCTTCTCGAGATGACCTAAGTCAAAATTGAGAATAAAAGAATAAATAAATAAAAGGGAAAGAATAAAATAAAAAGAAAAGCTAAGCAATAAAAGAAGCAGAAGATTAAGAAAAAACCAAAATTAAGAAAGTAATCAATAATTCGGTTAACATAATTAGGTACAAAAAACTAATTGACAAATTCAATTTATATGACTGAATAAAACTATCAAATCATTCATTCATTCCAAAATACTCGAATATGAGAAAATAATAGAGTCCCTGGTCAATAATTAGAGAGGAAACAAAGAAATCAAGAGCAAGTTTAGAACCCAGACAAGATCGATGGCATTAATTAAACAAGCGCACTAGTCGATTAATTGAAAGAGAATTTCCTCACCTGGTTGAATGTGAAACTCATCATTCCAATAAGTGTGAATTCCGAATATCAAGCGAGTGGGAAAAATATCAAGTAAGCGAGTGTGCAAACAATACTTCAAGCAAACATGAACATCCTCAACAAAGAAAACATGTCTTCAAAAGGATGAGCACCAATCAAATTGACAAGAGAACATATATTTACATGGTTGGATGCTTCAACAAAAGGTATTTTACCAACTGGAACAACTAACCTAACTAGATGGCACAAGAAAATATCTACCAAGTCGAGCGTACCTCCCAAGAAAATGAAATTGACATAGTTGACATGGCTGGTCCACGAGAGTAAATTAACACAATTAATGCTCAATGGGACAAGTTGAACCACCATGATACCATTAATGCAGGAGTCCCCTCACATGAACAAGAAATTACACCTGACATCATGACCGATGCATGTGAATTAATTATGTCTCTAGATGAATTAATGTCCCCACTCCATCTCCTGCCTATAAATTTGGACAAGGCATATGACTTCACCTCATTGTTGTTTACACCAAAGCACCCAAGAAATCAAAGCATTGAGAATGAAGAAACACATCTATCTTTGAAAATTCAGAAACCTATATCCAACCAACAATAAATCATAGATATTCCAAGGATGAGAGAACAAGTAGTATATTCATTGGTGAAACCAAGAACAAAATCTAAACTCGAAAAAGTGGGTGTGACTGAGTTAGAAGAACATATGTAGAATATTCATGGGGAACGAATGCAAGAAATCAATTGGTCACAACACTGGCATAATTTCACTACCTGGGGTATGGAAGCTACTGTATGGAAGGAGGAAACAAATTTCCTTAAACAAGAAGGAATTTGACATTTCCCGAGAGCACCACAAGTCACAAAATTCAATAGATGAAAGGAAGATTCTATGAAATTTCTCATCAGTCAATATCATAATGGGCACATTTGGTTAAATTACCCAATAAAAATCACTAGAGGATTGATCTATAGAATCAATAGAATACTACATGGGGGTACACCTATACCCAAAATCCTAAACTCAAACGACTAGATTCAAGCCCTCATAGGGGGGAATTCAACCATAAACTCAAATGGGTTGTTGACTAATAGAGTAACCAACCTCCTTGCAAAATGGAAATGCATAATAATTTATTTATGCTTCACAACTATCGGTTGAGATTCAAATGTGAAGATAACAATGCTAGAACCAATTGGTCAAATCCTAGAGTCGGGGGCTTAGCTTGACTAGGCAGAGTACTTACCCATGTTGATGAAAATAAAATGAAAGGACTATCAAAAGAATGGTTAGGCCATCAAATCCTCATATCCCGTAATCTATCTCTCCATTATCCAAGTCATCCTATTGAGGTAAACTACATTTACTCTAAAACATACCTCAACTATGAACAACTATGTCGTTTTTACACCAGGAACAATCAGATCATCAGAGTCTCCCCCAACTAAGGTAAGGTTTAAGTGTTGGGTAAATCATGTCAAGAATGTCACCCATAAGTGTAGAGTGGAACAAAATGTTTGATGGGCATAACCACCCAGTGGCCATATTTCAATTAAGCCTCGACTACACCAAGCTTTGGTGTGGATTCAGTGGAGGACCAAATTTATAAGAGCTATAATATTAGTCGACGAAGATACAAATATTTAAGGAGCTTAATAGACAATTGGGATTTCAAACACTGATCCCACTAGATGTATTAAGTGAAAAATTGACTATATTAACTCCTTTCCCTGATGGAGAACAACAAGAAGAAAGAGAAGCAACTTTATATACCATCCCATTTGTCACAAATATGGACATCGGAGTAAGTTCTCCATCAAAGAAGACTCCGACCAAGAGAAAAAGAAAAGAAAAAGTAGCCAGGGGTAAACAAATTTTCGACTTCATGGTAGATCCAGAAGAAATAAATATCATTTGGAAATAAAATTTTCAAGCAGATACTACGATGGGCTTCAATGACCCATTGATAGTTGAGAAAATAACCTCCCTCGCCAATAATTTAGCCGCAAAGAGTTGAATGGAAGAAAAGAAGGCTCGACGGGATCAATATATCACAAGAAATATATTGAAGTTGAGCATCGAGCCTCAATTTCAATAAATGATGGAAACAACAAATGTAGAGAAATCCAAAGAGAGAAAAACTAAGGAAACCCTGAAAAAAAAACCAAAAAGAAACAAAGAATTGTGGAGAAAAAAGAATAGAGCACAGGCTGGTCGATAATATTTTCAACATTTCGGTTGAAAATCATTCGACCTGACCCCGGTAAGAAAATTGTTCCAAAGGATCCACACAAAAATATTATCACAGTTGACCTGACACGAGATTCACCACCACCTAAGGCGACTCCAATTATTGAGGAAAAAAGTGCAAAAAAGGAAAGGAAGAAACAAAAGAAGAAATTAGGGGTAAGGAAATGAAAAGTATCACTAGAGAGGACTATTTCAAATCCCCCCTCTAACCATAGAAATCAAGAAATTTCCTTGCACTCAAAGTCATATGAGGCTGACTAACATCTGCAGAATGGAACCACAAAAAAAAAACATCGCATTTGATTCGAACCCAATGGATAGGTCGAATCCAATTGACTCATCACAAACTAAAACTAGGCCTATAAAAGAAAGTCAGTCGGGTCACCTCAACCCTAGAAGATTGGCAGACATTCATGTTATCCCAAACTCCTAGGGATAACTAAGGATACGATGTCTAGAGGCCCTTAGGTTGCAGACATGGAGTACAGAGAGACAACTGGTGTCAACTTTCATAGATAGAGACCCACCTCACCACCACAACTCCAGGTTCATATCGATGGTATCCACCACGTCAGTTGTCCTTTGGAAGACATCAAGTATTGCTCCATGAGGTATAATTTAGGTATTATGGTGAGTGTCATTTCAATATTTTAGGCATTTTATTTTGTTACATCTATTACTGCTTTTGATTATGTGACATTTTCTTGGACAATTTTCTCTTTTCTCTGTTTCACTTTGGTGATTGGCATTGCACCCTAGTAAGTGGGTCACCTTTAGGGATAATTATGCTACTAGGAGGTCCTTTTGAAGAGTCATTGTGCCATTCCTAACCATACTTGTCACTTTCCACACTTCATCCCCTCATCTCCTCACCCTTTTGTATTTTTGGGTGTATTGACCCAACAAGGGGTTGTCCCTCACTTCATGGGAAGAAGGGGTTGAAGGCCCAAAGGCTTGTAGCTAAAAAAAGATAAAAGAAAAAAATTAACCCTCTATATTTTCACCCAGGAATCCCAAGGAAAATGAGTATCTCTCATAAGAAACAAATGGGACCCGTGAAAAATAAATATAACAAAATGGCAACCAAGGTGTAGCATGTGTGGGCATTGCTTTTATTTCTTAGGTCTTCATAAGAAACAAATGGGACCCGTGAAAATAAATATAACAAAATGGCAACCAAGGTGTAGCATGTGTGGGCATTACTTTATTTCTTAGGTAGAAGCCCCATGTTGAATCTTAATATCTTCATGAACTCACCGACCTGGAAAGAATTAAAAGACACACATATTTTTTTCATATATATATATATATATATATATATATATATATATATATATATATATATATATATATATATATATATATATATATATTACTAAATACAATTCAATAAGGGGACCCCTATAGTACGGTCTATAGTGTTTAAAAAAAGCAATTTCGAAGAGGATATCATTTTAAAAATTACTTCAAGGATGATATGATTGGGAGGCATGCATTTTGTTGATACAACATGAGCTTGACATATTTCTTCTGAGTACATGGTTCCTAATTTCTAGTTTTACAGACTATTCAAAAGTGTTATGGATATTTAATGATAAAAGAGGCAATGTATATGGCATGTGAAGATTGTGTGACATAGCATACACCTAGAAATCATCTGATGCTTGAGGTTTTGATGTGGTTATCTTTGGGATTTGCAAAAAGTTTAATGGTGGCTTCCACCCTAGCACGACATGACCAACAATTAATGCATCCTACTTGTTTTGGGTTACCATCTCGGGGGTTTGGAATTTGATTATTTTTAGGTTGAGGAAGGGTTTGGACATTGGGTTGTAACTACTGCAATTGTATCGAAATGCAAATAAATACCACAGAACTCCATGTACTAGGGTTTCAACTCCCTTTCATCTAATGTTGTTCTTTGCTAAATAATTTACTCATGGATCTGTGAATGATTTGTTGTGCTTTTCAATTTGATTTTTTTCATGTTATAACTCTAGAAATGTGGAGAATGGTACTCTTGGTCGAATGAAAATATATGAGTTTTTATAGTTTGAATAGTTGAATTCGAAAAGTATTTTGATGTAGAAAGGCAGTTTATGGTTGTTTAGGTTTATGCGTTTTATTTCCACCTAGTGTCTCTATGTTTTGGATATGAGTACCTCGTATTCTCTGTTATGTAGCTCACCATTTAGTTTTTTTCAACCATTAGTCTGAGTTGAATCATCATCATGGGTTTGGTTATTTCGATTTTACACCTCACGACCTCATGTGTAGAGTCGGTCAATAGTGGGTTTTGATTCATTTTGACTTGGGGTTTGTATTCCTTGCATGTGTTGTGCAGGACCAAAGAAATAATGCTCTTAGTTAATGAAGGTGTTAGTCCCTAAATTTGCACTTGACTGTGAGAGGGAAATCTAGGGCATCATCAGGTTATTGCATTGGTATTTTAAAGGGTTTTAAGAATAGTTTTTTTGGAAAATAGTTGAAATCTAGTTCAAGGGTTCAAGGTAAACACATAACTCAAAATAAATCCAGAAGATAACCCACTGATTTAGTAAATGATAGTCACATTAATAGATCAGACAATAAGGAAAATAAATAAGAAAATATGAGAGAATTCAATTTTTCAACCCCATATAGATTTCTTATTTCAGAATATAATTGAGAAGCAAGAACATGTACTTGAAGGAAAATATTGATAATAAACAATAACAGTAAATTGTTCGCTGTGTTACTTAAGATCAAGAAATCAAGGCATCACAACAGAAAAATGAATTCAAGTAAGAAAAGGAATAAAATATGAAATGAAAGAAAATATGACCATCAACATGCCGTTTCCATTTAGTATCAATGTGGATTAAAAACTGTCTTACAATGGAAATCAAAATAGGTCCCTGAGTGCCCAACTTATCGACCCTCATACAATCTTTCTTGTGTTTATTTAAAGTACACAGAGTATTCCTATAAATCCTATTTTCTAGTTTACTGTTTGTAATAGAATCTATTCAATGCCTATCTCCTAGGAGAATCAACTCAAAAGAGCACTTATAATGCCAATATAGTAGAAGGCTCAACAACTAACCCAAAAATATATTTTACAAAAACTGGCAAATCCCACAAAATTTGGAATCATATCTTACTGAGTTGTTCCATCCGAAATATAAAAATTTCAATTGATCCAAATATAGAAAATGAGCTGTTCATCTTTTACTCCCTGAGTAATAGCATCAAAACATTCAAAAATGAAGGAAAGAAATTCATAAACCATAATGGTATAATGACTGCATTGGATTTGGTGTTTCTCTGCTTCTGTTTGGTTGTTAACACAACATTATGCCAATATAACATGAAATTGGATTCTTGTACCTCCTTAAGTAGTGATTTTTGTTCTTTTCTTTTCCTTTTAAAATCCTGTATCTTTTCTTGTTGTCTGTCATTCCATTTCTCCACTAGATCTTTCTCTTTCTTTAATTGTTTTACAATACCCTGTATCTCATTAATTCTATCTTTTTCTTTTCTAACTTTAACTTTAAACACTGGATATTCCTCTACAAGGGAAGGTAGATTCAGGTCTATAGAAGCTTGAGGTTTTCTTAATTTAATCATATATTTTGAAGACAATCCATAGCTATGATATTCATCTTCAGTTCTATCAGAATCCCTGGTCTCTAGAAGGTTTGGAATCTGGTCTGGTTCTACAAAAGGATCATCTTTGTCATGAGAAACTACATCTGTACCTCTAAACACAAATTCATATTTTGAAGTTGATTTAGTGGTTTCTCTTGTCACAAGTCTTCTGGACTATTGAGCAACGTCTTTTCCCTTTTCTTGTCTCTTCCTCAAGTCTTCAGATTATTTCTTAGTATTGTGCAAAGAAGGTGTCTCTGTCTATTTTTTGATGCATGTCTTGGAATCTTCTGAATTATCCTCTATAATTATAAGATTCTCCTTTTTAATGGAGAAATGAAACATGGCCTTTGAATTTAATCTATATTTATTGGCATCTATGGGGGATTTTCTCCTGGGGAACTTAATCACAAGTGTTGGCTGTTTTCTCTATTTTTTTCCTTTTGTATTTTTCTTACTTGTAGATTTTTGTTTCTTCTTGAATGGAGTCTGGATTGGGCTCATAGTATAATCCTCATCTTCATCAATTTCCCTCTTTATATTTGGACTAGTAAATATGTCAATGCATTCATTTGTTTTAGACTTCTTACCTCGACTAGTGGTAGCTTCCTCATGATTGTTATCACTGAAATTTCGTCCGCACATGGCGACAAGAACTCAGCATCGTCAAACAGTAATGAAGTCATTCATGGCACTGAATTAATTTCACAACATTCCAAAAAGGTCAAAAACTATACAAAGTAACCAAAAATTGAAGAGCGCTTTACAGAAGTTGGGTGCGCGCGTACATGCGCGGAACAGGAACGTACCATGCGCACATACGCGCATGATGCGCGATTGTTGGCGCAAAAACCTGCGCACCTTCTAAACGACGCATTTATTGAATTGGTCGGCCTCCCAATCACTTATGGATTAGCTCCCAAGTCGATTTGACCCTCAAATTTGAGCTAAATCCGAATGGTGGGATGGTCAAAGACCTAATAAATCCCTAAAGATCCTCTATTCACACTACAAAGGAGTTACATAATCACCCAATGCAATGCTATAAAAAGCCATGAAGAAACCTCATTTTCTCAAGGAATTTCATGTAATGTTATGCTGCCTAGATTGTTTTAAGGACTCACTCCTTGACAATAGCACATTGGCACCATTTCATTGAGCAATCCACCTCTCCATTGAGTGGATTTGCAAAGGAGTTCTTTCATCACCATTTTCATTTTTCTTGTTGTAAGGAGAGCAAGCTTGTGAGGGTCCAAGAGCCTTCCTTTGGAGTAAGAAGGGACTCATAGTCCCCTTTCTTCATTGTTCTTTGATTTCATCAATAGATCAGCCTAAAAACATTGGTGACATTGGTCTTTTTGTCTTTGTTATCTCTATATTTCCATGCTTTTAATTTTAGTTTGTATTTGTTTAATTCTTACTTATAGTTTTGTCTTTCTTTCTCTAACTCTTTCCTCTACAATTGTCATGCTCAACAAGACCCAACTGGGCATGTAAGCACCTCTTATTTTCTCACCAAGGTGATGAAGAGGGTACAAACAGATTGGCGACCGTACTGGGGATATAGGTATCAATTCATTCCTCATTTGGATTTATTTTTCTCTTCTTTCAGTTTAATTAACTTGCAGGTACACCAACCGGCCTAGGCTGACCTGCCAACCATCCAATTCAAGGGAGAATTGAGAGAAATCCATCCGGATTTTCTTTCTCGACCGTTTGTCATAGGTGCGTGGGTATTCCACCCCACAGATGTGCATCGGGTGCGCATGCGCTTAAACAACATCTTTTCTCTGCGCGCATGCGCTTTCTGTCTCAACTCTGTTCGCGCGTCGGTGCTCTGTGCGCCTCTGTCAGCACTAAGGGCTGCGCATTTGAGTAAAATTACACATTGTAAGTTGATTGGGATGTGGGGAAGGCCATTGGCCCTCTTAAAATGATGTTATGCATGCTCTAAATACTGCACCACACTTAGTCCCCTCATCATATAAAGGGGTTAGCCAAACACACATAGGCACTTAGGAGGATAAAAAATCAATTTCCCTTCTTTACTTTTTTCCACATGGATGGCTTGTTTTGACTAATCATCTAAGGTGGAAATCAATTTTAATCACATTTAAACTTACATTTGGACTTGGAATTGAAGTAACAATCGTTGAGTATGCTCTTCTCTCCCGCCTCCAAGCGATCTTGAAATCGGAAAAAGATTGTAAAAACAATCTCATCTCCCTTAACAAAAGTTTTAAACCTTTAGGAGAGGACAACAACCCTTTTTGGGACCCCTCTTAGCTGCATTTTTTTCAAACACATTTTAAACTTGTAATGGGCCCATACATGCCCACATGCTACAAAGATAGAATAGTGGTTGAAATTTTTCTTTCTTAGATCAAAACACTAGGAGAGTTTAAAGGTTTGTAACGGGCCCATACATGCCCACATGTTCAATCTAGGATAGTTTCATTCTTTTTCTAGATTACCTCACAATAGGGAGTTAAAGGATAGTAACGGACCCACATGTCCACATGCTATCTTCCTAGGGATTTTGAAT
>SNQJ01S0082691.1:73167-108273 GCA_010110895.2 Picea sitchensis
AGGAGAGCAAGCTTGTGAGGGTCCAAGAGCCTTCCTTTGGAGGAAGAAGGGACTCATAGTCCCCTTTCTTCATTGTGCTTTGATTTCATCAATAAATCAGCCTAAAAACATTGGTGACATTGGTCTTTTTGTCTTTGTTATCTCTATATTTCCATGCTTTTAATTTTAGTTTGTATTTGTTTAATTCTTGCTTATAGTTTTGTCTTTTTTTCTCTAACTCTTTCCTCTACAGCTGTCATGCTCAGCAAGACCCAAATGGGCATGTAAGCACCTCTTATTTTCTCACCAAGGTGACGAAGAGGGTGCAAACAATGATCTTTACCTACAGGCAAATATCCAATGGTTTGCTGATTTTGCAATTCCTCTTGCTAGACCGAGTTACCCTAGCTGCAGGTGATTCTTATTTAATTAAGAATTCAGTGTCTTTACCAATCTGTTTATGTTGGGATGATTTCTTCCCTTTGACATTTTTGTATTTAGTTTACTGTAAATCATTTCTTAAAGACTATATTAGCCAATCCTAGGATCTCTAGACTTCGTTTAAAGAGAATATTACCAATTTCCTAATTAAACCTTGATGAAAGAGACTGCCTTTAGCTGTATCGGGATGGGATTGTGCCCTCTTGAAAATTTTAGATAAATGCTTAAGAAGAAGGTAGGGTAAATTAAGAGGATAATCACCATTAATATGAACTAATAGTCTGATATGATAGAGATAAACCAATGAAAACCTGCCTTCACATGTAATGTACCTGTGGATTATTAACAAAGCGGTGTTCCATTTCTTCTTTACCCAGCTATGTGGTATTCGCTTTTTCCATTTAGGGTTTTGTTTCTCTGGAATTAGAAATTGATTCACAAATTCCATGACCACATTCTCCTTCTTCCACCACCTTTCCCCATACACTGGAAATCTACAGGCTTTAGCAATCGAATGTTCAGTCACATACATCAGTAATTTCCCAACTACAACTTCAAAGCCATCAAAATTTTGTGCAAAGATCATTGAAATCTGTTCATCATGCCCTTGGAAGGTTGTGAAAAAATCAAACCAACCAACATCTTTGAACTTCTATGCCATCTGAGGGTATGCTTCGAGTAATTCCATTCCTTCAGGCTCTAGTCTGATGATCTGGCCACTCTTCTTGGGTTCCATACTGTTGATATGATCCTATAAACAAATCCAAGAAGATTGATGGTTTGAATTCTAAGTTCACGTGGGTTGTTAAGAACTAAAAATCACTTCTTTATTCGATTTGATCCATGCACAAAATAGCCGATGCACTAAAATAGAAGGTGATGATTTTTTTTATGATATTCAAACATGTTGATTTGATGTAGGTGTGACGGGTAAAACTCAATCCCTTATATGTAGTTGTTATTATTGCAACATCAACCTGAAAATAGATCATGAAGAGGCATGTATATCCTCTAATCACATTTTGAGAAATTATGACACGATCAGGGCAAGGTGGCGCATGCAAAACTATGATTATTCCTAGGGATGCAAGAATAGTGCTATTCGTGTAACGCCCTTTCTGACTTGGAAAAAATTGAAAATTTAAATAATGAATGGACAAGTGATGTGACAAGATTTATCATATCAAATCCTAAACCTTTAAAAATCCAAAAATCATTTAAAAGTGAAATAAAAATTGGAAAGAATGACCCTTTAAACCAAGAGGTAAAAACAAAGTTTTGAAAAAAAAGCATAAGAAGGAGGGAACAAGGAATAGGGACTCTCACTTAATAAAAAACAAAGTTAGAGACTAACATAAGCAACACATGAATTAGGGTTTTATTGATTGAATGATACATGGGTTTCACCCATTGGTTATCATGCTCTATGTGATTTTGTTTTTCATCTGCAAGGTCCAATACTACTAGTCCTATGTTATATACATTTCTCTTCACTTGTTCAATCTTCGTATTACAGCCTATGAATCAAGATGTGTCACTCTGGTTGCATGAAAGGGGTTTCATGTAGACTATGGTTTATCGACTCATTGAGAAATCGAAAGACTCACAAACATATGCACAACACTCAATGATGAAGTTGAGAAAACAAGCTCGATTACGAATTGGGTTTATAATCCCAACATGCGTTAATCCAAACCCAATTGAATTTAAAAGAAAGGATTTTGGGCTTTAAGTCCTCGACATGTTTATGGCTCATTTTTTTCATTACGTTTCAATGCACGTGATACATATTTGGATTAATGGTTAGGATAGACTAGAAGTTGTTGCAAACTTAATTTTCCCAGTTTTGATTTGGATCATTCTTGGTGGATTAAGCTTGGGTTGTGATGAAGTGGAATTTTAGAACTTTTGGTTTTATGATGAAGTTAACATAAAGATTGGTCTCTGCTAGGATTTATGTTGATGGTTCACAATGTGTATTTGAAAAAAATTGTGGAATATCAATGCTCTTAAACATAAATAAAAAATTGCGACTATTGTACATTAGAGTGATGAACAAAAGAAAATAAGCATTTGTTTTAAACAAACAACTAGGTATCAACATAACTTTTTAATTGGGATATTGCGCAGGTTAAATGAAGAATTTGGTTATAACATGATAAAATATAAAGAGTTGCAGATTGATACATGTTTAAATCCCTATGATTGCATGTGATTATAATTATCCTAAAACATACAGACCATTATAGACTCTATAATTAATGCATGTTCATTTCACATTCTCCTATCATAAGTAACACTTTTCGCTCATTACAATTCCAATTCATTTTCCCAAATTTCCCTTTTACTCCCATGCTTAATTATAGTTATGTAGTTGCAGAACTAAATTGATCAAAAGAGAAATGTTAACTTGTTTAGGGTTAACTCTATTTTATGGCTGGATTAATATTGTTGAGAGTTAATGAGGTATTTTAAAACATTATCATGGAAGAGAACAATCCATTTTACATGTCTGTCATACTTACTATTTTTCACTGATTACAAATCCCATCATTTAATCCAAAAACCCTTTCAAAATCCCTGTTCTAAGTGGTTGTTCGATTTTAATCCCATCATGAATTGCATGATGATTTCTTTCATGTGTATTATTATAAACAAAACCATGTTTAAATTATTTCTTTTGCAAATTTTTAGATCACTGATTAGTTGAACTTTGGATCTAGCTTGTGTAAATATATATCGGTATGAGATTTTTCAGCAAGGGAAGTCATGGAAGGAGAGAAAATAATAGAGTTAGATAACTAGGTCCTTAGCAAAGGGGTAATATGAGGCTATGATTTTCCATACATTTTGATGCAGATTCATAAGAATTCAATCAGTTGTTGTAGACAGGTTTCCTCAATTTGGCTGGCCAACAAGCCTATAGACCTCCACTTATAGATGAGAACCCTCATCCAAGTATCAATATTCCAATCTCAAACCATGTTTCTTCTCCTCTAGTTAGACCATAACATGATGGATGGAAAAATGTTGTACATCTTCCTTCTATACAGTCACATGGCTGGCCAAATATTGATCACCCTCAACAAATTCCTTTTCATTCTTGGCATACTTCTTCTCCCTTGCATCAAAAACCTATATCCCAAGCCTCACATTCCCATCATGAGAATGCTAAGATCACTGAACTTGAGGATAGTCCATATAAGGAGAAAGTAGTAGTAGTTGAGTCAAATTCATTACATGAGTCATCACATTCAGTCACTTCACATGTGCAGGGAAATCATAAGAAATCTACTAAGGAAGGTTCAGCAGTTGGGAGAAATGAAAGGGATGAAAGTAGTCATGGCAAGAGAGGAGTAGCCTCTCACAACAAATATGGTTTTTCATGATTTTGTTGGCATTTGTATATGAACTTATTTTCACTTCATTTTGGATAGCATGTTATTTTTGACAGCGTATGATTTGGACAACGTATTATTTTTGAGATCTCATAATTTGACAATTTATATTTTGGATAGTCTTATATTTTTATGCTATATATTTTTCATAGATCTACATGATGAATAAATTTGGATGAATTTAAATAATTATTACATGGGGCGACAAGGGGATTCTTATGAACTTTCCATCTTATGCATTTTAATGACGGAGAGTGTAAGATATAGCATGCTGATATGTCTTGCATATAAGGTGGAAGTTACAAGGATAAAATGGTTCATTAATCGATTTAGATGAAATAGGGGGTCCCCACTCACTAGATTTATTTATTACCCTTATCATATTATTATTATTATTTATTTTTAATTTACTTGACAACTCTCCTATTAACTAACTATCTGTTAGTTAATAAGTTAACTAAAAGTGGTTGAATAATTCAAATACCTTGGATATATTTAAAGGATCAAGATATACAAAGTAAATGGGGAAGACATTTCTTTGATAAGATATTCTCTTACATCCAAGTGAGATTTCATTACTACTTCATTCAGCTCTGATTTCTAAGCTAAGACACTTCTTGTGATAACAGGGTCTGTTGAAGCTGACGAAAATCTAGGACTAAGAGGCATTGAATTATGATATGCTTCCAAGTTGATTGTATGTTTGATAGTCTGTAGACTTCTTTGGTTTTTGTATTAGTTTCTTAGTACTAAATAAGATTCTTGTGCATAGTCATAACTGATTGTAATATGTGGTTGTTTACTTATCATTCTTGGTCTGATTTGAAGGAACCACTGGCCTATGTGTATGTACCTTAGGTTGCTAGATTTACATATGGTACATACTTTGACAGTATGAAGAGTGTATTGGTTGTTACAGAATGAATGAATAAAATCATTGATGGTTTTGCAAATATCTTGGTCTCTCTTATTTTTATCATATTATGTGACTTTTCTTCTTGTTTAAATTATTATATTAAAAAATCATACTTCTTTATTTCAGTTTTCATTTGATAAATAAATTTAAAACAACAATTGTTATTTAAGTCAAATAACATGAAGGTTAATTGAACCTACAATAAGGCTATAAATTAGGGTAATAATCTCGCCTATCTTGTTTTATCCAAACAAGATTCGAAAAAAAGTTGTGAGGAGGACTTTCATTTCTTTTACTCAACACCCCACACATGTTTTCAACTTGGGGAATCATTATGTGACTAGGTTAGCTTCAATGTGGCACAAGTTTTCATGCTTAGGTAGAAGCCCCACCTTGGCTTCAACCTTAAAACATCCTAAAAGAATAAAAGGTAATAAATGGGCTTGGAAAAAAGTTGCATTGAAAATGAAGGTGGAACACACCCTCTAAAAACACACCCATAAGTGAGACACTACAACCCCTTGTATGTCATGAACCCCATTCCCAAACGTTTTCCCCTCATCCATAACACATCATCCACATGGCTTAGAAAGGGGTCCCCTTGGGAAACACCCCTAGACTTGAGGTACAATTCACCCAATAGGTTGTTTTGTCAACCCTACCATACCTAAACTTGGAAAATTGCATAGGGTATTTGAGCATTATTTTATTTTGATGAGGAGGTTTGGATGTACGTTCTTAGATGGATCTTTTACTGATTTGATTTTCTCATCATGATGCTTTGAATTGAATTTCTTGGAGGGTGTACCCATTCTTTTTTGTAGGACCCAACTAGTGGAAAGTTTTGGAGGAACAAGCCTATCTTGGGCATCCATGGGAATTGAATCCCACAGGTTGGATACCAAGGGCCCACATGCCAGATCACAAATACATGCCTTTGGAGGATATTTCCCAACCCCTACATGCCAAACGATTTTCTTAGAAGAGGAAAAACATCACCTTCTTGCAGTTTGATGTCACACATTACTAGGATGGGGTGGTGATGTGACACTTGACACTTTGATGAGGATTGGAAGTGCCATATATTATTTTAGGGGAAAATTTTGATAAATGGGCTAATTTTCCATGGTTTTACCAAAAAACGATTCGCTAATTTCCATTTATTCTAACAAAAATTCACCCAAATTCCATAGAATAAAGTTATTTTACCTTAAAAATCGCCAAAATTTTATAGAAACTATATAAAATTGTTAGAAATTTGAATATTTTTACAAAATTATCTCCAAACATTTTACATTTTTCATATTAAGGACTAGTAAGATTAGCCCAGTTTTCTATATTTTAATATAAATTTCCATCCTTAAAATTATCCTTAAGTGGCACCCTGATTTAGTGGAGAGAGGTCCTAGCACCTTGGAGAATGGATTTTGGAAGATCAACATCCCTTCTCCAATCTCAACGACTTGCCAAACAATGCTAAAAGTTTCCTAAAAGGAGGGTGATGTCATGATTTATGGTTTCTTTCATGTGCAAATATATGAATTAAATAATATTATTTTGTAAAGGGGTAATATTAGGGCTGTTGACCCCTTATATTTTGGTTTACCCTAAAATATGTGGACAAACTATGTTTAAGACATTTTGTATAAATATAGATCATTTGTATCTCATTTGAATCATAACTCTCCTTTGTGAGAGAGACTCCTTGGCTGAAATTTGCACCCTACTTGGGAAAATATCTTCATATCTCTTGGTTACACTCTCTTGTAATGGTTTATATTTTTCTATTGGATGGATGATGATGTGCTATCTCTTGTAGAGGCTTATTTCTTTCATTATTGTGGATTTTCATGGTCAAAAGGAGATTTATCTTGTTAATTCTTGGACTAGGTAAGGAATATCTATTATTATTTCTTCTTTTCTTGGTTGCATGATTAATTTTATAATATTTTTGGGAGTATAAGGGAATACAACCCCACTAATCCCATCATATTTTCTTGAAATGGCTTGTTGCATAAAGGAATACTAGGAGGAGTGAAAGGGTTTACACCCTCCTAGGGTTTTTCCTATCTAGTTTAGCTTGCCTTGGGGAGTAAACAATCTTACACCCCCAAGGAAGGAGCTCAAATAGATCTTTAAATTTTATGACTCCACAAACCAATAGCTAAAGGCACTAATATCCTTGCATTGGATAAACACAATCATTGCATTGGGATACGTGAAATCACAAGATATTGAAATTGTCTAAGTTGGAATCTGTTGTATGTGCTTAAAGCTCACTAAGGCCTCTAAGGAATTTTATTTTGTCAAGGAATTATTTCTGAAATAATAAAAAAATATACAGCCACTAGGGATGCAACAAACCATAAAAAAAATCTCTAAATAACTCATAGTTCAACCATAAATAATTGTTAATAATTTACCCCTATAATCTACTAGTCTCAGCGCATCTTTTGGGTGGATCACTTGTGATTTTTGGTGGCTGATTTTTTGGTTGTAGAAAATTGTTTTCTACAGACATAAGGATGAAAATATATCTCTACAATACATTTCTATAACATCCTTACATTGATGCTAAAGTCTTATGCTTTGACACTTGAGTTGTACTAGTGTTTTGCTAACTTTTCTCTCGCATCATTCAATAGAATTTTAGCATAATTTTAGCAACTCTAACAATATTTATTTTTCTGATATATATCTTTGTTTACTACTGCAATTAGGGACAACAAGATTAACTTTCTTTTCCACCTAATATATTGTGTGCATACTTGACTTTTATTGTGTCTTGGGCAGGTACAATCATTGTTTGTAGGTACTCATACTTCTTGGAAACCATTGACCACCAATGAAACATGTCATTAAAGTCATTTTACACATAGAAAATTAACCTATAGGGGAATCCATATCATCATCTCACTTTCCATCTCATTTCCCCCTAGGGTCACTGAGATTCCCCCCTTGAGGTGATCACTTCACCTCTAAAGTGACGGGAATACCTATCTAAGGTGATAGTGGGTAGGGATTCTATTAGTTGTCTCCATTTTGTGGTTTGGGTTGGGATTTTCCCAAACTATAACTTGTGCAATAACATTTTGGCATTGTTATCATGGAGGATTTTGAATCCTCTTTTGAACCTTAAAGACACTTTGGAAAGTTATCCCAAATCCTTCCCATATCTTTCCTGGTGACTCAACTTAAATGAAATTCCCCTTCCACCCTTGATGGTCTATTCTTGAGGCTCATATGGATACTCCACCTTCCAAGAACCCATCGTTCCCTGATTATCCCTTTCCACCCTTTGATCTCATATTAAAAATTCTTTGAAGTGTTTACCCAAGTAATGGAAATATGTCTCTGTTGTGATTTCATGAGGCATACAAAGCCTTGGATGTTTGGTCTATTAATTGGTATACCAAAAAATTCCTAATAAAACAGTTGATTCATGTCCCTATGTTTGATGGTGATCCATCCTCAGCTATTGCACATGTCACCAAGTTCATTGAATTCATCATACAATACAACATAGAACAAGAAGATTTGATTATAGAATTGTTTCTCTTATCTCTTGAAGAAAGACAAAGAGATTGGATTAGATATTCTTGTAACCCCAAAAATATTTCTTCCTCAATAATACTTATTCGATACTTCCTCAAGCATTGGGGCCATAAAAATATTGAAGACACTATTCAATACCTTGAGGACATTCTTTGAGTATGCTTGTTTCTTTCAAAATTTATTGAAGGTTTGGAAGAAACATTTTTTCTAAAAACTGATGAAAGCACATTTGAAGAAGAAGAGATTGAGGATGATAGTAATGAGGAAGGTTTTGAGTGCCCCAAGGAAAAAATACAAGAAGAAAATGAGTTCTATGAAAAACTACTTGAACACTTCCATGATAAGGACTTCATGGTCAAGTTTTGTGTGCAAAGAAACAAAGAATACAATGCTATCCTTAAAAATTATAAGAGGAAACCTACCATGAACATGGCGTGGGAGGTTTCCATTTCCTATTTTGGAGTAAATTCACTATGTGAAGCTGTGATTGGAAGGTATGGCTACCAGGAAAGATTTACAACCCATGATCAATCATTATTGATGCCCAAAGAAGTATGCCAACTTGTTAGAGATCAAGATTAGGATGGTGAATTCTTTGATTGTATTTAATATGACAAAGACTTGGTTGAAGAGTAGATCCATGAATAAAGTTACCAAAAGAAAAAATATCCTTATGAATATGAAGCACTTGTGTTGGCCCACCCCTTTGATGAAGACATACAATATTCTATTACTCTTGTACATCAAAAGGGGAAGATGGAAAGTTACAATCCTTTTGAAAACTTTGATGATTATTTATTCCATGATTATGGAAATGAAGAAAGTTGCCAAAAGGCTCTTGATGAAGTTTCTCTTGAATAAGGCCTAAACAGTATATTGTTATTTACTTTCCCTTTTGACGAAGATGAAGTTGTCCAATTTTTTGAAGAATTAATGAGCTCCTATGATTCAGGTGAAATCATGGAACAACCCTCATATATAGTTGATGATCACATTGATGATTTCATATAGGGTGAGAGACATAGATGGGATTTTGGTCATTTCATTTTTGATAGAAACCCCATTTACGAAATTGAGGGTAGCTCTCAAGAAAATTTGGTTAAGTTGTCATCATCAGAGGATTGGTATTCATGCATGTATGATTTAGACGTTTGGAATCTTGGTGATGATATGGTTACAAATTTGTTCCATTCATTCGAAGATGACTTGTACCAGCATAATCAGGGTGATATTGAGTCATCCCTTGATACATACCCTTTTGAGAATGCATATTTGTTCTATGATTATTTTTAACCATTATGCTGAGATTGTGATAGATTCCAGGTCATGGCCATCCCAAAGCAGTCTGAGGTCCACACTACCAAATCAAAGTTATTTCATGTTGAGACTTTGGGTGGGGATTTGCACACAAAGAAGAGATGTTTCCTAAGTTGAAATAAGGATTTTGTCTCTAGACATGAGACTGTACCTTACCCCATTTCCTCTCGTTTGGGAAATCATAAGTTTTTCTTATGATCTCTTATCCTTTCTTAGCCTTCAGGGAGTAGTGATTTTCTAATTGAATATGGATACAAATCATTTTCTGAATATGGTATCCCTCTTCAGAGATGGATTTATCATGATTGTGGCTACACTTTCAGGTAGGATGACCAGGTTGATGGTTTCTCCTTCCAACAGGATTTTCTCCCTCCCACCCATCTCCATGATTTTCATTTTGTCATTGAATATATGTCTATTTATGCTCATGATAATTACGTGCTTGACTTATATTTGTTTAATTTCATAATTAAGCACAAGGAGAGATGCTTTGATGAGATGATCACCTAGTTGCATTGGTTGGATGACATCACTTGACATTTCAGGACCTAATTTTCAGGGCCCCACGGCCCCAGGTAAGTAGGTAGGTCATCCTGCTTTCCTTCCATTTTCATATTGATTTCTCATGATAATTTAAATGCATTTCATATTTCATTTTTATCGACTTGCATACTGATTTCATGCTTAGTTTATAAATTTTTGACAAAATGCTAATTTTTTTTTTTCTAGATTAGTTTCATTTTTGGCTTTGATATATATGGATGGAGGGTGATAGAACCACCCTATATTTTACAGTGTGATGTTTCAGTGTAGGAATATGTCAACCAAGAGATGTTGCAGTTCTCATGCACTCTATGAAAAGAACATGTCCTCAAGTAGGAACTAGATGTTATCCCCAACTCCTAGGGATAACTAAGGACATGATATCTTGAGGCCCTCAAGTTGCAGACATAGATTACCAAGAGATAGATTGACTAGAAATGTCCAATTGCATAGATAGAGACCCACCTCACCACCATAGCTCCCAGTTCATCATGACGGTATCCACCACATCAATTGGCCTCCGAAAGACATTGGGTTTTTCTCCATGAGGTACAATTCGGGTATTATGGTGAGATTCATTTCAATATTTGAGGCATTTGTGTTTTTTACATCTATTACTACTTTTTATTATGTGTCATTTCCTTAGACATTGTGCTCTTTTCCCTATTTCACTTTGGTAGTTGACATTGTGCCTTATTAAGTGGGTCAACCTTAGGGATAGGTATGCTACTAGGAGGTCCGTTTGACAAGTCATCATGCCATTCTTGACCATATTTGTCACTTTCCACACTTCATCCCCTCGTATCCTCACCTTTTTGGATTTCTGAGTCTATTGAACTAAGAAGGGGTTGTCCATCACTTCATGGGAAGAAGGGGCTGAAGGCCCAGAGTCTTGTAGATGGAAAAAGATAAAAGAAAAAAATTAACCTTCTATATTCTCGCAAAGGGATCTCGAGGAAAATGAAGTGTCTCTCATAAGAAACTAATTGGACCCGTGAAAAATAAATATAACAAAATGCCAACCAGGGTGGAGCATGTGTGGGCGCTATTTTAATTTCTTATGTAGAAGACCCACACATGTTTTCAACTTGGGGAAGCATGATGTGACCAGGGTAGAGTCGATTTGGGCACCATTTTTATTTATTAGGTAGAATACCCACCTTGTCTTCAACCTAGAAACATCCTAAAAGAATAAAAGGCAATAAATGGGCTTGGAAAAGGTTTCATTGAAAACAAAGGTGCACAACACCCTCTACAAAGGAACCCATAAGTGAGACACTACAACCCCTTGTATGTCATGAACCCCATGCCCAAATGTTTTCCCCTCATCCCTAACACATCATCCACATGTCTTAGAATGAGTTCCCCTCAGGAAACACCCCTATACTTGAGGTACGATTCACCCAATATGTCGTTTTGTCAACCCTCCCATACCTAAACTTGGAAAATTGCATAAGATCTTTGAACATTAGTTTATTTTGATGAGGTGGTTTCAATGTAATTTATTAGGTGGATGTTTTATTGATTTTATTTAATCATCATCATGCATTGACTTGAGATCCTTGGAGGGTGTACCCATTTGTTTTTTCATAACCAAGTTGGTGGACAGTTTTGGAGGAGAAAGCCTAGTTTGGGCTTCCGTGGGGATTGAATCCCACATGTTGGATACCAAGGGTAAACATATCAAATCATGGATACATGCCTTTATATTCCTATAGAAAACCTTGGAGGATCTTTCCCAATCCGTACATGCAAAATTATTTTCTTAGAAGAAGAAAAATGTCACCTTCTTGCAGCTTGACATCACACATGGGCTAGGATGTGGTGGTGATGTGATACTTGGAAATTTTATGAGGAGTGGCACCTTTGTTTAGTGGAGAGAGTTGTTATCACCTTGCAGGATGGATATTTGAAGCCCAACATCCCTTCTCCAATCACAACGACTTGCCAAAATGTGCTAAAATTTTCCCAAAAGGAGGGTGACATCATGTTTTAGGGTTTATTTCATGTGCAAAAGTATGAATTAAATAGTATTATTTTTTAAAGGGGAAATATTAGGGCTGTTGACCCCTTATCTTGTTGTCTACCCTAAACTATGTGGAAAAACTATGTTTAAGACATTTTGTATAAATAGAGATCATTTGTATCTCATTTGAATCATAATTCTCCTTTGTGAGAGAGACTCCTCCGCTGAATTTTGTGCCCTACTTGGGAAATTCCCTTCATCTCTCTTGGTTAAATTCTCTTGTAATGGTTTATATTTTTCTATTTTATGGATTATGATGCCCTATCTCTTGTGGAAGATTATTTCTTGCATTATGGTGGATTTTCTTGGTCAAAATGATGTTTATCTTGTTAATGCTTGGACTTGGCAAGGAATATCTCTTGTTATTGCTTCTTTTCTTTGTTGAAATATTATTTTTCTACGATTTTGGGGAGTATAAGGGCATATAACCCCAATAAGCCCATAATTTTGTCTTGAAATAACTTGTTGCATAAAGGAATACTAGGAGTAAAAGGGTTTACACCCTCCAAGGGTTTTTCCTAGCTAGTTTAGCTTACCTTGGGGAGTAAAACAGATTACAACCCAAAGGAAGTAGCTCAAATAACTCTTTAAATTTTATGTCTTTGCAAAAAAATATCTAAAGGAACTAATCTCCTTGCATTGGAGAAACAAAATCATTGCACTAAGATACGTGAAATCACGAGATATTGAAATTGTCTAAGTTGGAATTTGTTCTATGTGCTTAAAGCTCACTAAGGCCTCTAAGGCATTTTGTTTTGTGAAGGAATTATTTCTACAATAATAAAAAATATATATAGACACTAGGGCTCCAGAAAACCCTAAACAAATACCTAAATAACTCACATTTCCACTGCCAAAAATTGCTAATAATTTACCCCTATAATCTACTAGTCTAAACACATCTTTTGGGTGGATTACTTGTGATTTTTGGTGGCTGATTTTTATGCTGTAATTTTTTTTTATACAACCATAAGGCTGCAAATATATCTCTAAAATAATTTTCTATAACAACTTACATTGATGCTTAAGTCTTATGCTTTTACAGTTGAGTTGTACTAGAATTTTTCTAACTTTTCACTTGCATCATTCGATATATTTTTAGCATGTTTTCATCAAATCTAACAAAATTTATTTTTATGATATATATCTATATCTACTACTACAATTAGGGACATCAAGCTTAATTTTCTTGTCAGCCTAATATATTATGTGCATACTTGGATTTTCTTATGTCTCAGGAAAGTACATTCATCTTTTGTAGGTAATAATACTTCTTAGAAACCATTGGACACCACCGATACATGTCATAAAATTCATTTTCCACATAGAAACTTGACCGAAATCCATCTCATCATCTCCCTTTATGTCTCATTTCCCCCTAGGCTCACCTAGATTCCCCCCTTGAGGTGATCACTTCACCTCTAAACTGCCATGAATACCTATATAAGGTGATAGTGGGTAGGTGTTATCTTAGTTGTCTCCATTTTTTGGTTTGGGTCGGGATTTTACCAACCTACAACTTGTGCGATAAAAATTCCAAAACACACAAAAGAAAATACAACAACATAGGGATCCAAACACACTATTCTGATACAAAAGACAATTGTTGCACAAACCATTCCAATTCCATCGGATGAGTCTAAAACCCTATGGAAATAAAATAAAGAAGCAGACAAGACCCAACAAGATAAGCATCCTGAGTAAGAAAAATTGACCAACCGTAATAAATTCCAAGAAATCATAGATGATATCACCAAACCAGGGTTCCATAAGGAAGAAAGAAACCCACCAAAAAATCCTCCTTCTAAAATCCCTCATAAAGACTAGTCGGGTCCTCCAGAATAGACCGAGAATATAGAGGAAAACAACACACAATTTCAAGGGGAGAATGATGGAATAAAGGATTCTAACATGCAGAAAGGAGTAGGGGAGACTACTAAGAAAAACCAAGGGAAAGTTGATACAAACAAAGGAAATGGTGTAGGATCAGAGAAGGTGAAGTAACTTGTAGAAAAATGAAGAAAAAACAAAAATACCAATCATAGGAAGGACAATACTCCAAAGGCATTTACATTGATTTCCTTCAGGCCATTTGGGTGGATAGACTCCCCTACAGAAATTATATTCGACCCAACAGTCACATCAAATGAATATATGCTTGAATTATATGCTAAAGTGACTAAAGAAGAAACAAATAGGTGGAATAAATATCTTAGGGATGGTGCTTGAATGAAAACATGGGGAAATAAGGAGAAAAAAGTTTTGAAACATTGCAGTCAACTTGTCAAAGAAAATTTGGGCATTGAACACCCGACAAAAGGGGTCAATCCCCTTTCCGCAATGAAGAGTCTGGTATAAGTAGTTATATCCACATGTGCCAATGATCAAGATGAAATACAACACCTACAATAGGAAAATAAATAGCTCAATCAGTTGCAAAATAGAATAATGAGTAATCAAGCCAGATTGGTGCAATAGACAACAACAATATTGTAGTTTGAACATGGGAAAGTTAAGGAAATCCAACAACATCTAGAACTAGATAATTCAATGGTAACGATTCTCAACACTATTCTTAGTAACTATCGCTCATACTTCTCTTTGAATTAGAGAAAAATTTGGGCACAAATAAAAATAATTACTAACATAAAGGAAAAATAGAGAACTCACATTTGACACAAAGTGTAAAGCAACCCTTGTGACCCACATTGCAAAATAAAAGGTGGTGGAAGAATATTTTTCAAAACATGAGAAAGAATGGTTTATAGAGGCAACTAAGTCCCAAACAAGAAAAAAAAAATATACCAAGAACTTGGATCAAATCAAAAATAAAATCAGGAAGCCAAAAATAACTTCGACCCTGAGTCGACTACTGTGTAGGAATCCCTCTTAACTAAAAAATTAGATTTTCTAGGGAAATTAAAATTAGTGGGCATAGAAGCACAATACTCTATTCAATAACGGAAAATTTTCTTCTGCCACCTATAGAACATAGCTCCTAGCATCTATCATATCGGATTTGGAGGTCTGCTAAATAAACCTGTAGAGAAGATGGAGGCTACATCAACAAAGACCACCAATCATCACTCAAGAAATCTATAGGTAGTCATATAAGGATTAGAAGAATCACACATACAAGTCAAAATGACACTTATTCCACCAAATATAATAATGCATGAACGAGATATTCCTCAAGAAAAAAATCAACAAACAATACAACCAAAAAAAAAGTCATGAATTAATAAGTGACAGATAGGTAAAGAGATTTGAGCATTGCTCGACACCGTCATTTTTTTCTTCTCTATGAATCTCTCTCTCTCTCTCTCATTCTCAATTTGTAAATATCTTGAAAAAGGATATAACCTATTGGTGAAAACCTATTCGGGGGATCCAACAAATTTTATCAAAATTTTTAATGTATTGGTCACACTCCTCCCTTGCTCGGGATGAGAAAGGAATTGCGGGGGGGAGATTTTGTAGGGGCTAGTCACCTTTGCTGACTAGACTGGCCAGTTGACTAGTCAAGTCAACTGCAGTAGTTGGCTAGGAAAGTTGGTAGAATAGACAGTTAGAGTCAATCGACTGAAAAATTAATAAATGTAACAAACTGGTAATTGTATATCACACACACACACACATATATAATGGCAAAAAAAGACTGATTTGGCTATCTAATAAAATGCATTGATGGTTAGCTCGCACGGGTGTAGACGGATTGGCAAGTGCCGTGTAAATGGAAGGAAATTTGTAAATGAAGTCTCATGTTCGATTCTCACCTGGACTTACTCGTGCGCCATTCTTGTGGGCTGGGTGGTTGCACCTGGGGTTATAGTGGTAGCCGCCTGGGGATCGACCCTGTGTCACGCGAGTACGAGAATCGCGAGTTGCCGATTCCCCCAGTAAAAAAATAAAAATAAAAAAAATAAAAAAAAATAAAAAAAATGCATTGATGGTTCTCCCACTACTTGTGTATGCATGCTTTAATGTCTATGTGTTTCTATATATGATGTTGTAGCATGTATTTCTCTATGTAAGGTTCCGCTATTATATTCTCGTACTTTACTTTAGACTACAACAGGGGATCATACCAAGTTTCTCACCTTGAAGGAGGAAAAAGGAGGCAATGTTGCTTTTGGAGATAATACTTCTTCAATGATAGTTGGAAAATGTACTATTAGTCTTTATAATGGAAATAATAAGACAAATAATGTCTTCTATGTTGAAGGGTTAAATAATAATATTAAAAGTGTTATCCAAATGTGTTATCAAGGTTACAACCTCACATTTCATTATAAAGGGTCTGAGATAAGGAAGGTAGCTTCAGGAAGACTAGTGGAAAATGAAAACAAAACCTCAAGAGATGTATACATACTCGATAAAGTCAAAGGAGAAAAATGTTGTATGGGAGTGATATCTCTCTCATCATGTCAGTAAAGGAATGAACAATCTCAGGAGGACCATCCCTTTGAAATTGATGTCAAAGGGGGAGAAGTTGCAGATGAAGGAACAATTGCATACAAAAGGAAATTTTAGAGAGGGGGAGTATCATAATCAACAAAGGGTCGTCATCAATGAAAAAGGGGGATATTGTTGGAAATACTGTTGTCATTGATTTCAAGGAAACATCAAGCCTACAATATGTTCAATATAAATATTACAAGCCTAAATATGTCCAAGATAAATATTTCAAGATGGATATTGTTGAAAGCATTATTTTTTGGTCATTTTGGATACCCTATCTTTGAAGTAATTTTTACCCTACATAACTAGCTAAAATGGGAGAAAAATTTACATGGTTGGAAATATTATTTCGATACCTTTCTAATGGTGCATTTAATTCCCTCTAAATCCATACGAATGAGGAGATATGAATCTTTCCGTCCGACAACCCATCCATAAAATTGAGGTCGGCTCAGCGAATATTTACAGGTCGGCCCTGAAAGTGGGGACAAAATTATTATAAATAAAGGATATATTCTCACATTTGGAGAGAAACCAAGAAAGATATTAAATCTTAGGTGCAAAAAAGTGATATAAGGTATGATAAAGGTGTTGGGGTGTCTTTTTGGGATCTAAAAGTGTGCAAGAGAAGTATAAAGTATTTTCTTCAGGTATTTCTTGTTCTCAAGGTGCACTATGAAGGAATGAAGGTATATAATGTTTTTGTCAGTGGATTTTTTCATTAGTCGATGTTATCATCAATTTATATTTCCATAAATGGATGTTGTTTTCTATGGATTTTTTCGTTAGTGATTACATTCTAGGAATGATGCTACAAGGATTTCTAGGGTTTGAAGGATTGTATATGGAATGAATTATTTAGGTGAATTCTATTAGAATTGGTAGCTCAGAGGTACTTCTGCATAGGCAGTCCCAACATGCGGAAGTGACTGAGCACATTTCTCCCTAGTGACTTTATAATGTGTCTTTATAAATCAAATTTATAAAATTATTTTATAAAGTTGGGTATTTTAATTTTTAAATGTTAAAGTGACTTTATGATGTTATGGATCACTTTAGTGACTTAAGTGACCTCAACAGATGATTAACTCATGACCATTGATATCAAGGGAGAGTGAAGAGTCACTCAAGGGAGATCAAGGGTTAGAATAGTTACATTTTGAATTTTCTTAAAGGAATCTCATGAGGGATAGAGAGGATGCACATCTTGAGAAGAGCTTTGAGGGAATGTGAAGGGTCACATTGTCCAAGAGATAAATTTATTTCTTGGAGGAAAAGAGTCACAATAGAGGGATTTGGCATGCATCCTTAGGTGAGGGATAGGAATGCATTCCAAGGTACAATACTGCATTTATTTTTTTCTACACTGCAGCTATAGGAGGAGACCGTACAATAGTGATTGTTGGTCATACAACAAGAGGAAAGGGACAAAAATTGAGGGCTATCTTATAACAAGTAGTTGGATTTATTTTCTAGGAGATTTTGTTGAGTGAAACTTGCTCTGCAAGGTACATTACAATGCTGAAATTTTTTGGCACGATTTCCAAGACATTTTGATATTGTTGTTGAATGTACAAGGACGTACAAGCCATACAAACAAGTCACATTTACAAAGAATGAATTCTGGCCGAGTTTTCTGGAATAGTATCTTGTTGGAAAGTGAGATAAGTATTCTGAAATGCTATTGTAAACTATGATATTTTCCATAGAGCTGAATAAGAAATTTTATCCTTAAGATGTCATTTTTTCTATGTATTCTTCAAGGGGATTTCCCATTAATTATGGTGCCAAATGTGTTATTTTTTCTATTGTTATGAGTTATTTCAACTGTTGATTTAGTTTCAGATCTATAGCATCTAGTGTTTCTACTCATTAAGTACAATTCTATATTGGGTTTTAATAATTTACTGTTGAAACTTAATAGGAGGTTGAAATCTAAGTTTGATATAGTGAGTTTTTGAGCTATATTTTCAACATGGTATAAGAGTTAGGTCTCTAAAATTTAGTGGGAGGCTTTGGAACTTGGGACAACAAGTGATTTGTTGGTGCATTTTCTTCGAATAAAGGGGAAAGAAGAGGCTCTTTTTCAGGTGGATAAAGATGACTTTCAACATCAGGTTTGAAGATAAGTTGGAGGGGATCTCCAACTACCTACAGTAGAAGGTTAGAATCACAAATGTTCTCTAGAAGAAAAAGTTGCAGTCATTTGAGAATACCATAGTGCTAGTACCTGCATCAGATCCCATGAAGTGAAGGAATCCTAAACTTAGATTTGGTTCAGATAGCCCTCATAGGCTTCACCAAGGAGTGGGAGGTTTTCATTGTAAGGTACCAGGTCTATTATATTAGCAGAGAAGAGAAAAAATGAAGAAAATAACACCGTGATAGCAACAAAATATGGAAATATTACAGAGATAACAATGGAACAACAAATTATATGGAACCACAACACCATAATTATACCTTTATTGATAGGAAACAAGGTTCACTTGACTCTCCGAGGGGGAAACCTACAACAGAGGAGAGCTCTACTATAATAATTCTTCAAGACAAAACTTCTCATACCCTCTACTCCTATTTATACTAAATCTATCTATCAAAAAGAATAATCTAGAGGAAGATCCTTCTACAAGCATAAGCCTCTATTAGGTCTTCTTACATTTGACTTATTCCTCCTTATTGCTAGGCCTTATTAATATTTACCTTTATTACATGGAAATATATTATTCTACCCACTTGAGGGGTTAGGTAGGTTAAGTCCCTAACATGCCCCCCCCCCTAAAATCATTCTTTTCCTCAAGGATTGAGATGAGGAAATTGTTGCATAATGTTAGTGGGCTCCCAGGTGGCATCTACTAGAGTTGTATCTTTCCACTAGACTAACACTTCATTGATGGTGTTCTAACAAAGACGACACTAACGCTAGTCCAAAAATTCTTGTGGCTACAACCATATGGATCTGTCTTCATCCAACTTGGGAAGGATGGTTTGAGTTTGGAACTTATTTCCAATCACCCTCTTTAAGTAGGAGACATGAAAAAAAATACAGATCTTAGAAGGACTGGGAAAAGATAACTAATAGGCCACCTATCCCACATGCTTGAGAACTGTATAAGGACCACAATATTTGGGTGCCAGTTTCTGACAATGTTCGACCTTGAGTGAAGTTTGATTATAAGTTTATAGTTGAAGAAATACTTGGTCTCCTTCAACAAATTGATGTTCGATGTGACCTTGATCGACTTGATGCTTTATGCAATTATGAGCCATCACCAAATTCTCTTTGATGGTACATAAAATAGCCTCTTGAGCTATAAGTGTTTGGCCAACCTCCTGGACCTTCGAGACACTTGGCATGTAGGAGAGAATGGAAGGTGGATCTTGTCCATATATTGGTTCAAAAGGAGTCATGTGAGTAATTGTATGGTAAAAAGTGTTGTACCACCATTCAACTAATGGTAACCATTGATCCCATTGATTTTTCCTTTTAGAGGAAAAACACCTCAAATAAGTCTCCAAACATGTGTTGACAACTTTAGTTTGACCATCAGTCTAGGGATGATAGGAGGTGATGAGATGCAATTGGTTTCCTTGTAGCCTGGAAGGTTCTTGCCAAAAACTGCTGGTGAAAGTGGGATCTCGATCAGAAACAATAGAATGAGGTATGCCATGAAGATTGAAGACATTATCCATGAAAATTTGAGCCACAGTGGATGTGATAAATGGGTGTTGAAGAACACAGAAATGAGCATACTTGGAAAGATGATCAACGAACACCATGATGACTGACTTATTTCTTGATTTAGGTAATCCCATGATAAAATCCATAGAGATATCCCTCCAAATAGCGGGTGGAATTGGAAGTGGTTGGAGTTTTCTAGGAGCTTTGATTGTTTCACCCTTGTTGCATTGAGAAACATCACATTCTTACACAAAAGTGCGAATATCCTTTTTCATACCATCCTAGAGAAAATAATGTTTGACCCGGTCATAGGTTTTGGTAAACCCTGAGTGCCCAGCTGTGGGTGTATCATGAAGCTCAGAAAGAACCATGGATTTAAGATGTGACTATTTACTTAAATACAAACGGCCTTTGTAGCGAAGCTCATCATTGTGCCAAGAGTACCCCAGGGAAGCTAGAGAATTGGCTTATAATTGTTGGATTAGATGCGGAATTGTAGGATCTTGTAGCCATTACTGGCGAACATCTTGGATTCAATCTAGTACAATGAAAGAGAGGGAGAAAGGGGATCCTTCATCTTCATATTTTTGAGAAAGAGCATCAACAACCAAATTTTCTTTGAATTTCTTGTAAATGTTCTCATAATCACATCCAAAGACCTTAGTTACCCATTTTTGTTACTCCAGGGAGGAAGTTCATTGCTCCAGAAAAAACTCGAGGATTTGATAATATGTCTTAATTTGGAAGCGTTGACCCAAGAGATAAGGGTGTGAGAGATCCATTATATGCAAAATAGCCAACATTTCCTTTTCATAGATTTATTGGCCCAAATGGCATTCTGACAATTTTTTGTTGGTAAAGGAAAAAGGTCTCCCTATTGGATAAGGACTACTCCAATTCCTATCCCGGAGGCATCACATTCCAGGACAAAGGTCTTTGTGAAATCAGGAAGGGACAATACCAGAGTAGTACACATAGCCACCTTCAAGGCTTGAAAGGCATGATCAGCTATGGGAGTCCAAGTGAAAGAATTATTTTTAAGGAGAGCAATGAGAGGTGTTGCAATCTTTCCATAAATCTAAAAAAAAAATCTGTAATAGTTGTTTAACCCATAAAACCACACAATATTTTTATAGTCTTGGGGCGAGGCCAATCTTACATTGCTTCAATCTTTTTAGGATCCACTCGGACACCAGCCTTGCCAATAATATGACCCAAGTACTTGAATTTTGAGGCACCAAAGGCACATTTAGAGTGTTTTAGGAAAATTTGGTGCTGAGAGAGTAGATGGAGAACTTGATCCACATGGGAAATATGGGATAGCCAAGTTCTACTATAGATGAGAATATCATCAAAGAAAAATAAGACAAAAGGATGGATAAAAGGATGGAAGACATGATTCATGAGGATTTGGAAGGTGGAGGGGGCATTACACAGGCCAAAGGGAACGACCAAGAACTCATAGTGACCCTCATGAGATCGAAATGTAGTCTTGGGGATGTCAACTTCTTTCATATGTATATGGTGTTTGCCAGAACGCATATCAAGTTTAGTGAAGTACTGAGCACCACTCAACTCATCCAAGAGATCATCAATGATAGGAATGGGAAACTTGTCCTTGATGGTGAGTTTATTGAGGGAACGAAAGTCATGACACATGTGGACAATACCTTATTTATTAAGTACCATGACCATAGGAGAATAATAAGGGTTGTTACTGGGGAATATAACATCCGCTTGGAGAAATTCCTGCACTATTTTCTCAATTTCATTCTTTTGGGAAAAGGGATGATGATAAGGGAGAACATTGGGAGAAATACTTCTAGGAACAAGGGGGATGAAATGATCATAAACACCACGAGAAGGAGGAAGTCCTCGAGGAGTGGAAAAAATAGCTTGATGTGTGGAGATGATAGCTTGGAGGTCAGGATTCACAGAGGGTGTCTCAACCACTTGAATATAATGGAGTTGAGAAATAATACTAGAGTGGCCTTTCTTGAGGAGATTTTCCATGCGACGGGAAATGAGGATCTTAGGAGAACTAACTATGAGACCTTGGAATTGATACCTTTATCCCTCCTATTGGAATTGCATGGTTAATTCCTTAAAATCCATAAGAATGGGACCCAAAGTGCGTAACCATTCAACACCTAACACAATGTCACAACCACCCATTTCAATGAAAAACATATAATATTTCAGGTAGTAATGTCCAATTTGAAGATGTACATTTTCACAACACCCACCAAATTTAATGGACCCACCATTGACTATAATGATTTGAAAATTATTGACAACATGAATATAGTAGTTGGTTTCCTGGGTAATGCGACAATGAATAAAATTGTGGGTGCTAACAGTGTCAACAAGTATGATGGCCTTCCTATGCTTAATATATCCAATGAACTTGAGGGTTTGTGGAGAAGAGAATCCACTGAGGGCATGCAAGGAAATGAATGGTCCAACTTCAGGTGGGTTAGTGGGATCCTTGGTAGCATTGGGAAGGGAGGGATTTTCAGCAAGGGGAATTGTCACATCTTCTTTAGGAACATCTTCGGAAATGGCCATAATTTTTTTTTGTTCCTTACACTTGTGCCCCATAAAATATTTTTCATCACAATTATAGAAAATGCCCTTCAGTTGGAGTTCAAAAATTTCAACCTAGTTAAATTCTGGACCTTGAGGGGAGTGACAGGGGGGTTAGGATTTCCGATTAGTGGGTCGAGGGTGAGGAACCAAAGAGGGTTTTTTTTCTCTGGGAAAAAACAACTTGTTGGGCCTCTTTAGCACGTTTAGTAGCTTCCAACCAAGTCCTACGATGGGACATGAGAATCTAGATTTTGATTTCATCCTTTAGGACACTGATAAAGAATTCATGGAAGAATGCATTTGACATGCCCTCGGTTTGAAACGCCAAATGCTTAAAAGTAGTTATAAAGTGTTCCACTGTGACTGACTATTTAAACTTGGTCAAATGACTAAGATAGTGAGTGTCAGTGTCAAAGCAGTCACAGAGCTCTGCAACAAATTGGGTCCAAGAAATATACCCCTGACGTGAATTTGTATGCCATTGTGACCATTTCCATCATTTAGGATTTATATATAGGACAACATAGCGAAGTTTGGACAACTCATTATTAATACCATGTAGAGAAAAATAATTCTCCATTTGAGTGACCCAACCCATAGGATTAGAGCCATCAAATTTATTGACCTCAACTCGAGGAAGAAAAGGGTCATGATGAAAGGAGTTGGATTGAAAATGCAAAGAATGAGAGGAATCGACAATAGCTGGTTGGTCTGAGGAGGAAGGACCGGGAGTGTGGTTCAAAAACTGGTTGACAACAAACTGGAGGGTGTTAAATTGGTTCATGAATTTGGCTTCCATGGTGTCAAATTTGTGCTAGAATTGGGTCTCAAATTGTGCAAGGTGGGAATTGGTAGAGCCAATATCATATATCACATGTTGGGTGGAGTCCTGGGATTGATTGATGGAAGCTTGCATGTATTGGTTGCAAGTGGTGTACATTTAGAGAGGGGGAGGGAGGATAAGGAAAAAGGGGTGGGTGGGACCACAAAAAAGGACTTATGAGTGATAGATACCATGATTATCAGGGCGAGAAGGGAAATATGATGGAATAGGTTGAAAAATAGGGAAGTTGGGAAGGGGTTGGGTCCACTGATAAAAATGATTAAAAATGAAAGATATGCCTGGGATCAGGGAGAAAAGGGGAATACAATGGGATAGGTCCCAAATAAGTGTGTCAATAGGAATAATAATGCAATGAAAAAATTCCCAAATGCTTAACAGGAAGAAATGTGTAGTAATTTTGCAACCAAAATGCAGAAGGCATAGTTGAGCAACAATAGATATTGTTTTTTTTTTTTTGTTCCTGTCCCAAGGGGTAGTGTATTCATGGTTTCTATAGAGAAGGGTTTTCCTTGTGTTATATCTCTCTGATATACATGCAGGATCCAACAGTATTAACCAGCCCAATATCTCACGGCACCAACTAAGGAGGCTAGACCATTCCCTTAGCTGTACTACCCAACTACCTAGGTACTATAGAGTATATTCTTGAGTGTTATTCTCAGTGGCACTATAGTAGTCAAGTGGCCAATCGATTTATCTAAAGAGATCTTCAGAAGACCTAGGATGATACATATACAAGTTTTATGTAATGTGCTACCACTCTATGGGGTACCAACATGGGTTACAAGGGTGGCCAACAAATGTGCGCTTGAGTACCACTTGTATGTCATACAAGTATTACTCCCCAACTGTAGGTTTATGCACATAATGACAGATCTATCTATCTTTAAGACATCGAAATACCTCTCTACCTTGAAAAAAAATGAATCCACAATTTTCTGCTAAGGAAAGTTCTATGATATCACTTGTAAGGTAATAGCTCTATTATATTAGCAGAGAAGAGAAAAAATGCAGAAAATAACAACATGATAGCGGAAAAATACCAAAATACTGCAAAGATAACAACAAAACAACAAATTATATTGAACCACAACACCAAAATTATACCTTTATTGATAGGAAACAAGGTTCACTTTCCTCTTCAAGGGGGAAACCTCCAGCAAAGCAGAGTTATATTACAATAATTATTCAAGAAAATAATTCTCATACCCTCTACTCCTATTTATACTAAATCTATCTATACAAAAGAATAATCTAGAGGAAGATCCTTCTAGAAGCAGAAGATTCTATTAGGTCTTCTTACAATTGAATTATTCCTCCTTAATGTTAGGCCTTATTAATATTGACCTTTATTACATGGAAATATATTATTCTACCCACTTGAGGGGTTAGGTAGGTTAGGTCCCTAACATTCATGAGGTGTGTGGTGGGGAGAGAGAAGTTACTTGACTGGAGCAGATAGTGGGATGAATTTACACAGGAGGAGATCTAGGAGGGGTCTCAGGAGAGGGTAGTGGATGGTGAAGATGACGAGAACATTCTGTTGAGAACTCAACACACCCTAAAACGCCTATGTCAAATTTTGTTTTTTGGGTACCACTTGATCATTGTGCACTCTCTAGTTTGACTTCATTGTGAAAAATGTTGCCTTTTCTTATCATATTGAATCTCATTAAGTCTTTCAAAGTTTGCTTGAATATATAAAAAATCATGACTTAAAAGGATTAAATTTTAAATAAAGAATCCACAGCCAAAAAACTTCACCCGACGTGCTCTTAAATTCATCATCAGAAGAAATTAAAAGGTGAAAAGGAATCACTCGAAAAACCTCAATCATTGAGTGCCGATATTCCTCGACATAGGAAAAAGGAAGCCTTCTTCACGACAAGAATTACAAAAGGATACCGCCGATGGCCGATCCCATTCAGCATCAGTAAGAGGTGAAGGGAGTAAACGATTAACAAAGAAAGAAATGATATCCCTGATCACCGATCCCCAAAAAGTTTTGGCATTGAGATTTTTTGAAGAAGATAATACAAAATACACGATAGGTTTCTCCTCGATCGCCGAACCCGGATACCTTTTGGCATCGATGATCCCAAGCTTATTTTAAAACTCACGGCTTCTTGAAAACCCCAACTCTGATTGATATATACAATAAGACAACCTGTCCTCATCTGCCACGTGTCTTTGCCAAATTGGATAACCATACGATCTAGTTTTTCCCTTAGTCATTATCGGTTTCCGAGGCCCAAGTCGCACCCTCGAGTCAGTTTTTCCACATCAGCAACATACGATGAAATCAATCGGCGTCATAGTTTTTTTCCAAAATTATATTAATGAAAACATCCATCACACATCATCGATCCCCGATCTACCCACTAAGGAAGCGACATGATGGGACGTTTTAGTGCTAATATACAGAGCATTTAAGGGACTAATTAATTTCAAATCTTGCATTAGTTTCTGCTTCGTGTGTGAATCAAAAGGCCATTTGAAGTTACTGAAATAACACACCACCCTCCGCACCTCCGTCGTCAACCCACAATGAATTAAATTGTAGAGATTCAACGGTAGATTTTTTTGAATTTCACTCATCATCCGAATTAATTGGTTGATATGACCGATAATTTCTTTCCCATTAAATCCTCTTGAGCCATTGTGAACAAGATAATTTTTAGCACAAAGGAGTTTCAGAGCATCCATAGGAACAAACGAGCAATTCAAAATCTTTCGAGACCCCTGTGAGTATCAAACTACAAAGTTTATCAAGCTTCACAGGTATGTACCAGTCTGGATTTTTCATGCTTACACTCCATACATGTATTTCACCTAGTGTTTCTCTATACGTAGTCTCTAAAGGATTTAATTTTTATTGCAAGAAAGAAATTGGCCGAATATTGGGAAAAATGGCCCGGGAACCTCATCGGGAGATTCAAGAAAATGGGTCAAAAGCGAGAGGAACTGGGACAAAATAAACAAAGCAATGAAGGATATCAGATTCCCTGAGTTTGGCATGCCCGATGAATTTTTCAACTTGAGAAACATATTCAAATCGCACATCAAGAACGACTCAACATGGGCCGAAGAAATAGCAAAGGTGGCAGACATGGCACCAGGGTAGGTGGGACAGTTTATGGAACACTCGATCAAAGATCGGGCTATGATGCAACAGTTAAGTGCCAGTCTAGTCAAGTATCAGGCACATGCGGTAGAGATAAGAGAGATTTATATAGCCCCGACGAAACATCATAGATTCCCATATGCCAACACATGCGAGGAGTTTTTCATGAAGTGGTTGGAGTATGAGAAGAGTCATCCTTTTAAAGTAATATATGGAGATTACTCTTAGACAAATTGTTAGGAGATAACATCACGTGGCGAATTTTGTTTTTCTTATCTACACTTTAGCCATTACTTTTAGTTAAATTTTATGTTATAAATAGGAGCATAGACCGATTAGTTAAGGGTCGATGGTTGTTGCAAGAAACTCTCATTTTTGTTTTTTTTAAGAATTGTTTTGGTGTTTCCTTTAATTGAGAATTCCTTCTGGACCAGAGAAAAGTTTTTGTTTTCATCAAATGCATGTATGATTGGACGTGGAGAAGAATTATTTCCTATATCATCTCATGAATAGATGTTGTAACAAGTAAGAGCTATTAAATATGTTGTTAAGTTATCTAATGAAATTTTTTACAGTTCTTTTCTTTAATGATAAAGATAAATCGTTGTGTTATTATGTGATGGATGATTAGAGTCAAGTGAATTATTTTTCTTTCCATTATTTATCACATGCATGTTTTCTTCTGATAATTAGTATCTTAGTCAGAAATTGGAATACTCACATGGTTAACGTATTAGTACTAGGCCTGTGGTAGACAATCGATGTCTGCATGTTTGAGTAAAGGGTTATCCCAAGCTCATCCTATTCTCCAGTAGTTAAACCTGTTCTCGTTTTATTACCTAGTTGGTTTATACCGGCTTCCATTTTATATCGGTCCCACCAAAGAGAAAATAAAAAAAGAGAAAGTCCAAAATGAAGGAGACGCCTTCACAAGAAAATGTAAATCTCATCGATTAATTGGTCAGATCTCAAGATTTGGAGAACCATTCCACTATTAAACGCTACAGAGTATAATTGGGCCTTAGTGGTGGGTTTGGTTCTTGTTGTTGATTTAAATGGATTTATGACCCATCAACAGAATTGGCTCTAGAAGGAGGGCCTGAAGAATGAATGGTTGAATACATATTTCACATGATATTCTAGATAGCCTGTAGATTCAAAATAGCCCACATGCATGGCTAGTCATTCCGAAGACAACCCACACACATTGAGTACTCTTGAAATGAGTAACTCACCCCAGCTAGAGGAAGAACACTTGTTACCTGACATACCTTATGCTCTTCCTCACGAGGAATTAAATCAATTCAAAAGAATCACAAGAGCATACGGTTGATAGATCAGTGCATTGTCTTTAGGTACGATACTTCCTCGAATACAAAGAATAAAAAGACCAGTGGTCGACACCCCCAACTAGGTTTTTGTACACACAGTAGAATACCTAATATATTTCGTAATCATCTAAATTGAACATCCTCTTAATATAATCCCTGAAACGCCAACAAGGGATGTCTCTGAGATGGAAAAATTTTCGGAAGAGGAAGAGTTTAACTCAAGATTGGAAGATATGAAAGAAAACAACAACCATGATGAATAAAGGGGAAACCCACCTCAAAACAATCAAACTTGGTTGGCCAGAGATCCTTTGGTCATCCCAAGGCAAGTCCATAACCTTCGCTGACATCCAGAGAAGTTACTTCCTAAATTTGACCCTGAGACCTCAGGATTGCCTGAAGATCATATCAATAAATTCATACTAGAGATAATAATTATGAATGTCCAACATGAAGATGTAGTGTGCAGGTTATTCCCATACACTTTTGAGAATTCATCTTCCACGTGGTATTTTAACTTGCTTGTAGGATCCATAACTAGTTGGAAAAAGTTTCAGAAAGAATTTTTTGATAAATTTGCATAAGAAACTACTATGGGAGCTCTAATGGCTGAGTTGTATGCCACCACCATGAGTCTGAAGGAAATGGTCAAAGACTTCAACCAAATATTCACAACTATCTTAAATAAATTGCATCCTGAATATAAACCTACTCAGGAGTTGCAAATTGAAGTATATGTTAATGCTCTCCCAACTTCTATTTCCATGTTTGTGAAGAGGGATGCCAAACGAACCCTAGCTAAGAATTTTGAAGAATACAAAACGATAGATTTCCAAATGAAGGGATGTAAGGAAGGTTAGGTGTCATTAGTTAAGAAGGAATTTTAACCTCCTACCAGAACAGGACTCTTGTTAACTAGACCCACAGGGAAACAATCAGAACAAGGTCCCGAAAAGGGTAACAAAGACATAGAAGACCTGCAACGCATGGTTAATAAATTATCAAATGAAATCATAGACATGAAAATAAGTTCAGGGGAGGGAAACCCAGGCCAATGGCCCTATAAACCTTTCTTTAAAAGGAATCCACCTTTCAAAGAAATTCAACCTCCCCCAACCAACTTGAACATAGACCTAGGAAATGTAGCATCCGATTCTTTCTGCAATTATCACCAGGAGAACCACTCTGAAAGAGACTCCCTTCAATGGGTGCATGCCATGAATTTTATGGCCAACCAGTTTCTAGATGAGGTTTCCCTAACTGAACAATCAGGTGGTTCAGTTATGAATGTGGCTGATCAGGAATAAATTTATCCAGTAGATGATACTGCCATGCTGATATGGGATCCTGATATAATTATGCCTTCCGATGACCTATTTGAGGTTCAAGAACCACCTGTGAATCTCTCAGTGGAGCAAACATGAAGTAAAGGCCAACCCATATCAAACAATATCACTACTACCCAAACTTCGAGAGGAATATCAACTCTGGATCACTTGAAAGCACCTTTCTCTCCCCGAAGAAACCCTATAAATATCCATACATGAGAATCACACAAGATGGATTACAACATAGTTGAAGATATGAAGAAGTTGAAGGCTAATATATCAGTTATGGACATATTTATAATCGCTTAGAAAAAGGACTTCTTGTTACAAGCTTTGAAATCAGTAGAGAATCCTACGACGAGCATTGACCCATGAAGAAATCTAATCCCCACAGACCTAGGGAATAAACCAACTATGAACACTTGCTCTGAAGATAAGGAGGGAAGACCTTTTGTCCCACCTTTCATTTTAACATTTGAAGTCTTCAACAAAAACTTCCATAACTATTTGGTCGATTCAGGAGAATGCTCTAATGTTATGCCTCTATCTATTTGTAAAAAACTAAACACAGTCCCTCTCAAGAGTGATGAATATGTAATACAACTAGAAAAAATGCAGGTGAAGGTCATGGGAGAACTCAAATATGTAATGATTAGAATACCGACACATCCTAATTTTGTGAAAGTGATTGACATCATTACAGTATACATCCCATAAGCTTATGGATTATTATTAAGCTGAGATTGGTCTGAGAAGTTAAACAAATACTTTATTACAGACTGGGCACACCTTTGGCTACCATTAAAAGGACACAAAAACATGATCAAAATCGATAAGGAAATATATATGAAACATATTGTCAGTGACCTAGAAACCCTAAACGAACCCTCTTTGACAAATTTCGTTGTGTTAGGAAATAATTCCTATGAGTCCTACTTCGGGAACTTCTCCCCCCTCTGATCTGATGTCCCTCTTACTCAAAACTATGAAATGATTTTCCAAGAGGAATTTCCAACAACGGCGGAGGAAACTCTTTTCTACCAAGAACCTATGTTATAAATCATAGAACAAATAGGAGGACAAGAGGAAAATAACAGCAAAAGGGAAGCTGATAGATCTTTCCCACAAGTTTCAACCTTATATTTTGATGGATCTAAATCGCAATAAGGGTCTGGGGTAGGGTGCATCCTCATCGGTCTGGAAGGTAAACGACATTTCATGTCCTGCAGACTAGAGTTTGAATGCACAAACAACATTGCTGAGTATGAAGCTCTAGTACAAGGGATAAAGAAAGACATATACTTAAACGTCAAAGAATTGAAGGTTTTCAGAGATTCTGAAATCATCGTTAGACAAGTAAGGAATACTATACATTGCAATTCTCCACACCTGAAGAATTACCAATAGGAAGTGCATAGGTTAATAGATCACTTTGAAGCCTTCAATATTACAGTGATTCCCAGAGAAAAGAATATCCGTGTTGATTCCCTGGCCGCAACTGCTTCAAGTTTGTCACATGTAGAAGATTATGAAGCCTCCTGGTTCACTGTGGAGATACTCTACAAACCTTCGGTGCCTAACACAATTTTTAATTGGATGGTCTTTGAAGGGGATGAACAGATCATAAACTTTCTGAATAACCAAGATAATTTAAAAGACTTGGCTATCGATGATGAAATATTCCAAGAAAAATCAACATAAGTTGATCCTCGAACTGGTTACCCAACTGACAAATCAAAGTCTCACGCAATCCCGAAGGGGATAGCTAATTTAGAAAATATTTTTGACCTGAAAGAACGATTTAAGGGGCCCAAAAATGTGAAGACTGGTAGTTCCTATCCCATGCATGAAAATATAAACCTCAGAACCCCAAAAAACCCAAATAATATAAATCTCAGAAAGACTATATCTAAAGAGGAAAGGAAGGCTTGTCTCAAACTATTCAGACAATATCAAGATGTCTTTGCATGATCCTACCGAGATCTGAAAACTTATGATACCCATATCATTCAACACACTATCCCATTAAAACTTGAAGTGAAACCCTTCCTGCAGAAGCTTTGGAAATACCACCCATCCTTGGAACCCCTCATGTGTCAAGAGTTGAAGAAACTTTTAGATGCCAAAATTATCTTCTAGGTTAGACATTTTGCGTGGGTTGCAAATTTGGTTCCTGTGAGGAAAAAGTCAGGAGAATTCCACCTATGCATAGATTTTAGAAACCTCAACAAAGCTTCAGAAAAAGGACAACTACCCAGTTCCTCCAATGGAGCAACTCGTGCAAACCGTGTCTGGCTCTGAGTTTTTCTCCTTATTGGATAGTTTCTTAGGTTACAACCAGGTTTTAGTTTCTCAGGAGGACCACTTAAAAACTACCTTCCGAACCAAGTGGGTAACTTTCGCTTACAAATGCATTCCCTTTGGGTTAATCAATGCAGGGGAGACCTTCTAGAGATCCATGGATGTAGTGTTTCAAGAACTAATTAACAGACCTATCATGGTTTATTTGGACGATGTAACAGTGTATTCAAAGAACAAAGAGAAACACATCCAACACTTTACCCAGATTTTTGAAAGGTGTAGGGAGTACGACATATCCTTGAACCATAAGAAAACTCTTTTCGGTGTTGAAGAAGGTAATTTTCTAAGCCACATTATATATCAAGCAGGCATTCACATGGACCCTAAGCAAGTCAAAGCTATAACTTAGCTCTTGTTACCTCACAAAAAAAAGGAAATGCAATCTTTCTTTGGGAAAATCAATTTCGTAAGAAAATTCACTCCTCATTTCGTCAAGACTATCAAACCATTACAAAAAATGATCCGCAAAGATGTCGAATTTAAGTGGGATGATGAACGAAAGGATGCTTTTAGCAATATTAAGACTATGATATCTCAGGCTCCATTGTTGTCAAGCCCTGATTTTAGTAGAGATTTCTTCCTCTATAATTTCACCTCCGACCAATCGTTAGCTGTAGTATTGACTAAGAAGGATGATGAAAACAATGAGGCTCCGGTGTCGTTCATGAGAACTAACCTCCAAGGAGCCGAAATAAATTATCCTACCATCGACAAGCAGGCTTATGCGGTTTATAACACAGTAAAACATTTCAAATCTTACATCCTCGAGAATCACACCAAAGTAATCGTGACTCACCCTGTAGTTTGATCCTTATTTACTCAACAGGAGATGGGGTAAAGAAGAGGAAACTGGATGGAAATATTCCAAGAATTTGATCTAGATATAAAACTTACTAAACTAGTCAAAGGACAAGGGTTATGCAAACTGGCAGTTGAAGCTTAGGACCAATTAAATGAAGACCCTGGATGGGAGAATTAACTGGCATTATGGTGTGGTAAAGCTTCATACATCTCCCCAAGGTAGGAGTCTTGGTATGAGAAACTAACTTATCTCCTACATGATGGGACTTGTCAATAGGAACTCAACCCTATGGAAAGGAGATCTCTCAGGTTAAAATATGCACAATATCACCTCATAAATTCAGTACTCTTCCGGATTAATTATGATGGGGTACTTTTGATATGCCTCAAATGTAAAGATGCAGATAAGGTTCTGAAGGAGTTCCATGACGGCCCTGTCGGTGGAAATTTTGTAGGAGACACCACCGCTCATAAGATACTGAGAGTCAACTATTATTGACCCACTTTGTTCAAGGATTCTCACACATACACTGGAAATTGTAAGACATGTCAGATAAGCGCAGGGGGGGAAATGAGAGCATTTGTCCCACTCCAACCAGTGACCATTTCTAGGCCTTTTGAGCAATGTGGGTTAGATATCATAGGAGAGATTACTTTGAATTCCTCAAAACAACATAGATATATACTCACCACCACCGATTATTTCAAAAAATGGGCATAATCCATTCCTATGACTCATGTAAATGAGAATGTGGTAATCCAATTCATAAAACAACAAATGATCATAAGGTTCAGTGTCCCTTCTATTTTTGTTTTTGATAATGCAACCTAATTTTCTTCCACCTTATTAACAAAGTTTTCCCTAGACAAAGGAATCATAATTATATACTCTGCAAATTATTTTCCACTAGGAAACAGAGTGGAAGAATCAACTAATAATAACCTATTAAGGATATTGAAGAAAACGATTGCAGAAAACTCGAGGAATTGGCATAATCTACTCCATAATGCTTTATGGGCAGATAGAGTTACACCCAAGGAAGATATAGGGAATTCCCCTTAATTTATAGTGTATGTACAAGAAGCCATTCTCCCGAATGGATTACATCTTCCATCTCTTCAACTTGCTCAGGAGTCCAGGGGGCATCCCTCATCAACCTTACAACAAAGAATTGACACCATGCTCATGTTAGAGGAAGAAAGGGAGAAAGATAAATTGAAAATCATATCCCACCAGTAGGTAGTTAAAATATGGTTTGATAAGAATAAGGCTAAAGAGAATCATTTTGACGTAGGAGACCTAGTCCTGAAGTGGGATAGAGAAAACGAGCCTAAAGGAAAACATTCTAAGTTTCAAAATCTAAGGGGGGGACCTGATGCCCTCATAGTGAATGGCGAAGCCCTAAAACAATATTTCCAATAATATATATATATATATATATATATATATATATATTATGTTTTTTGTGCATATTTTCATTATTTTTTGTTTTTATCTAGGTCGATTGCGAAATGCATGTTTGTTTTATTTTACTATTTGGACTTCTGCGCTTTTGAATATTGTGTCTAACAAGAAAATGGTTGACCTCAAATCATGTGACATTACAAACTCTCTTCCTAACTCATTTCTCACATACAAACACGAGAAGCACTGGGGAACATACAATTGTTTCGAGGGGCTCTCTATTGCGGAGATGAACAACTTTGGAGAAATGCCAGAAGTGTTTTCTTGGTTGTCTGGTAAAACCTTAATGGAAAGAAGACAGGCCGAAAGGGACTAAACACACCTCAAAGACAGAGCTAGTAAGTTTCACCTTAACCACCTCATCCATTTTGCAAATAACAGACATCCTCCTCTCCCACTCACTCAGGGCATTCTGCAGAAATAAAAGTTAGCTATATCAAACGAGTGCACATTAGGGGAGGTATGCAGATATCTCCACCGGGTTTATGGATTCTCGCTAATAGCGTAGAAATGTCTTTGACATTGAGGTGACTCCGTCGGGGCTATGGACGCTCGCTGGCAGTGGAGAAACACCATAGAAAATGAACGAGGGTAACTAAAACTCCTAGTGCCAGTGAATGATCTACTTGAATCTTGTCAAAAGAGGGCACGAGCTAGGGTTACAGGAAAAGAAGGAAAAATAAAGCTTAAAAAACTCCACAGTGATCCAAGTGGATATCGGTGGCCACCCACCTTTTCCAAATGGCTCAAAATAGTTTTCTGGCCATTCTGGCAATTTACTATTTTTAGTAGGTTTTAACTTTCGAGGCCATTCTGAGGATCCAAATGAAGGTTTTTCGAGATCTAGGTTCTCAATGATAGCTTAAGTAATTATTTAGCCCTCAAAATGAATCTCCTCAACAATACCTTTCCAACGAGCTATCACACGCCTAAAACGGAGATCGT
>SNQJ01S0082692.1:0-35106 GCA_010110895.2 Picea sitchensis
CTTCACTTTATTATTTATCCTTTAAAAATCTCTTAAACCACTTTGACTACTTTGATCTTTTGGGGCTTCTAGATGACATATGAGGGTCCTCCAACTTCGTAAGGCCATAACTCTCAAACCGTGAGGAGTTATGTGACATTCCATATACCATCAGAAATGGCATGAAATGTACTATCCATATAGAATAGTATTATCTGAAAATATATCATAACTCATACTGTCACCCATCAAACAAACTTGGGTCAATTACCCAAACCTGGGGTCTCCAACTTCAAATGGCCATAACTCTCTAACCGTGAGGAGTTATGTTATGTTCCACATACCACTGGAAATGGCATGACAAGCACTATCCATATATGATATTTTACTTGACAAATTCACTATCCTTCATCTCATTATTCCACAATTAATGATGGGTTCTCTTACTCCACAAAGCATCTTCCCGTGAGGGCTTTCACCATAAGGGGACCACTTTGGAGTTCATCCATATTTACTTCTTATTAACCATGAAAAAACAATAATGATTCATATGTACATCAAACAATATTGGGTCCATTACCCAAACCGTTGTGCTATGGGGATTTCTTCAAGGGTTGACATCAATGACAACCAACCTTAATCAACAGTCTTAGCAAAATGAAAATAGCAAAACAGAGCTAAAATTGTCTTTTTCTCTAACACATTACTTCTTCACTATTGTCTGACCACTGAGGTGGTATATATAAGTTTTACAAGATGAGAGGTCGACTATTGGAAGGGTTGACCCTCTCTAAAATAGTAAATTTCATTTAATATGCTCTAACTATCTGTGGCTTCTAGAAATGAGGCGAGCCAATAATCGCCCAACATAACAACCCAAATTGAGTTGTCAAGAGTTTAGTAGTTGGAGGCCATGAGAATGAGAAAAACCCATGTCTCTGATTCACCCATCGTTGGACGTGAATACCATAACCGTCAAATCACCCATCGTTTTTGTGCAGGATGGAGTGATGGATGGAGTATCAGACTGAGTTCCAGATGGAGTACTGGATGCAAAAACAAGCTGTGATTTTGCCCTGTGACACACAAAACATGAATTAGTTTCCTGGGATCATAAAAACATACTGATTTAAACTCAAAATCATCACAAAACATGAATTATGCATACTCGGTGTGAATCATAGCGATTTGACACAAAACATCTTCAAAAACTCTTCAAAACAGGAAAACGCATATACACATTCAACAAAAAGGATCTAATTAATGTCATAAAATCAGTCATATCATGGGCCCAACAATGGTTGAGGATGCGGCATCATTGTTAGGTTCAACCTATTGACAACCTCTATTAATATTAGGTTCTTCTAGTTACCATTGTCAACAATGAAATGGAAGGGGGTCCCCTTCACCCACCTCTGTGAGTGGAAGCAGCACTACCCTTATTGAGGTTCCTCTGATTTGATTTTTGTGATAGTGACGATGACATTGGGTTCTGCCTCAATGATTTTTTTTCCCTTATTGGGTTATAAATTATATTCTAAGTCAGCATATGACTATGAGGCTTTCATCTCATCCAACAATGTTTGTTTGGAGTGACATTCATCAGTGTTATGCCAAGGGATTATAATTCACACCACTTTCCAATGTCCTTCTTTGACTTATTGTTACCCTTCTTTGTTGGTGGTTTGGAATATTAGTCCTAGGGCTGGCCATCCTTGATCTATCCTTTGCTTTGTAAATTAAGGCCACCTTTATTTTTCTTCCGTTGTGATGGGTTTGCATAGTTGAAATCCCAGTTAGTATTTTTCTTGAACTTTTGCTCGATCTTGGAAGCATATCGATAAGCAGCTCCCATTGAGGATATGTGTACAGACTCCATATATGTTTATATGTACCTATGTAGGTGACTACAGTACTTCAGGACCAGGTGTTGCTCAGATTCTTTAATACCCAACTTTGTGCACAAGGTATGGAATATGTTAGTGTACTCTGGTACTATCTAGTCTCTCTCATGATGTAGAGTTTTCCATCTCATGTACCGGTCATCATAGTTTCCAATAGGGTATTATTTCTCCTTTATGACATTGACAAAAGCCACCCAAGTAGGTTTTGGCCCCAAAATTGTAGACTCATCTCTGACATGTTTCTCACAGTAAGTTTTCCACCAATATTTGACATGGGGAAGAGCCTTAAGGAGCATGAAGGTGGTATTTTCATTGTTGGAAAAATGTTGGACAAAGAAATAACCCTCTAGCAGAATTAACCATTTTTCCAAAGTGTCGACATCTATCTGGCCTTCAAATAAAGGAATATAAAAGTTAACTTGTATTTTGAAGGGTTTCACACCTCTGAAGTGATTGTTCGTTGAAGGTGTCGACATCATTGTTGGCAGTCATCGGAGAACCTGGGCGAAATGAACCATCATCTCATTCCTATGTTGCACAAGGTATTCCTCAAGAAATAGTTTGATAGGATATCTTGCCCCATTGTCTCTCTTTTCTTCCTCCATGGGAGGTTTCTTGGGTTGGCAAGAGAGGTTGTCCACAAGAGAAACTAACTCGAGACCCAACTCTCCATACCCTGACCTCATCGGGGACATGCACTAAGAAATGAAAAGGAGCATACTTCTCTGATACCATTTATCTGAATTATATTGAGAATGACATGAATGAAAATATATAACAAGGAAACACATAGAGATATTACAAGAAACAAAGTAATATAGTTAAACTCGGATTCTATTAATAATTGTCTAAAATACAAAATATTGTAAAATGCAAAGCACACAAGCTAGCTAGAACGGTGGTAGCTTATCTCTAAATATAGAGATGTGATGGTTATGCTCATTCACAAGAAGTTGATTACAAAGAGGTCGAAAAGGAATTTTAATCTAAAGCATCAATCAGAAAACCCTAAACATCAAAAAACCTAACCCTAGAAAATGAAATGTTAAAAGGTTTGTGGGCCTCAATGTGGTTAGTTGATACATAAACTTCCTAAGGGCATTTCATGTGATCTCTGTTTGGGGTGTTCGGTAGCCCATTGAAAAGGTCTAGCTGAGAATTACACATTATGAATGGCCCAATACATGCCTTTAGTATCAATCAGGCACTGCCACGTCAAAAATTGTCATTTAGGGCCTCAAAACAACCCCGGAAGTTTGGGACCCAAAAAACCGTAGAAAAACTACCAAGATGTGGAACCATTCTGAATTAGTGGAACATGTGGGTGGCCAACAGTATCCACCTAGATCATTTGGAATCTATAAGATTGGGAACCATATGAGGTGTCCTTTGTCTAAGGTGGTGAAAAAGGGGGAAGAAGGATAGGTGAGGGACTTGTAAAAATCCCTCTTAGGACCACCCAACCATGGGTATTGTCCTCCCATGGCTCCCTAGGTGGCCGAAAAGGCCTGGGGATGACTTTTTATGGACAAGAGGGTGAAAATGAGCTTGTTTATTTTTGGAGAAACAAAATGATATAAGAAAACAACAATTTTTTCACTCCCTTATGACCTTGGGAAAATGTTTGAAACTAGATCCGAAGGAAAATTGAGGTCTAAAACAATTACCAGAGAATGATTTATGAAAAAATACTGAAGACTAAGAATCAAAATGTCTTTGCAAAGATACAGCCATGTGATTTAATGTGGTTGTAAGTTATGAACAACAAGTTGTTTGAGACTTGTAATGCATGGAAACAAGCCTATAATTTTCCAGACTTACCTAGAATTACCCAGAGAACAGTCCCGAGACTTTTAAAAGTTGAAAACTAGAGTTTGAAAATGCAATTACATCCCTTTAATAGGATGCTACATCTATAGGAAAATAAGTAACTAGATGCAAACTAAAATTTACCATGGTGTTGGGTGGACTGATGAAAGGTTTAATATTTTAAGCATGTAGTAATTATAAATTTGAATTTGATTAAGGGTGGAATCACGAAGGTGGGTTACACTTTCGTGACAATCTGGTCTCCAAAATTTCGGAAAACCAACTTTCGGCCGAACTACATATATTTTTCGGCCGAAACATATATTTTTCGGCCGAACTATTGCTCGGCCGAAAACAGTAATTATAAATTTGAATTTGATTAAGGGTGGAATCACGAAGGTGTGTTACACTTTCATGACAATCAGATCTCAAAAATTCTGAAAACCAACTTTCAACAACTACATATATTTTTCGCCGAACATATATTTTTCTCGGCCGAACCATTGCTCCGGGTCGAAAATTATAAACTAAACTAACGTGAATGCATAACCGGCCCCCATTTCATGCGAAAGAAATTTATCGGGCCGGATATTTTTTCCCAATATCTTTTTCGCCGAACATTCTTTCCGGGTCGAAAATGATTGTTCGCCGGAGACTTTCTGCCTAAAGTTCATTAAACCGGGCCGAAAAGTGGGCTATATAATTGCCAATAACATCGACATTGTCGGGGAATTTTTTTGGTTTGGTCGAGGGTTGTTCACGGGTCAAGTTTGAGCAGAGAACGCCGAGGACGGGGGAGCTGTGGACTTTAGAGAACTTCGAGACGGAGGCTCTGGAGCCGTGGGACGAGGACTGAACTTCGAGAACTCGCTCGCTCGCTTTGAAAATATAACTTCGCTTTGGTAATCGCTTTGAAAATATAACTGCTTCGCTTGAAAATATAACTTCGCTTCATTTTCGCTTCGCTTTTGGTCTGCTTTGCACATAAATCTGTTGCTGCTGCTTGGTAATATAATATAAACGTTTTAAACATAAACGCTTTCGCTTTCAGAATATAAATTGGTAACATACGAATTGGCAATATAAATCGTTTCTCGCTTTGGTAATATAAATTGCCAGCTTGGTAATATACCTAATTGGCAATATACCGGCCGCTTTGGTAATATAAATTCGTTTTCATTTTCGTAATATAAATTGGTAATATAAATTCGTTTTCGTTTTGGTAATATAAATTCGTTTTCGTTTCGTTTTGGTAATATGAATATAACTTCAAGCCGCTTTGGCAATATAAATTGCATGGAATATAAATCGTTTCTGAATATAAATTGCGAAGGGAATATGTACCTGCTGGAATATAAATTCGTTTTGGATTACCTAGAAAATGTGTCACCGCTAAAACGAATGTCAAACTTTATCTCTGATTTTGTACAATCCATTTGATCTATAAAACGAATTTCAACTTTTTAAACTATGATTATTATAATCCATTTTACATTCCACCGCTATCAAATTTCAACTCGAATATTATAATCCATTTTACGTATTAGTAAAAAACGCTTTTGGATAATGCCTCCTCTATCTCGGTCTGCTTTGATTAAAAAAATAGATTTTGTGACAGGATTATGGATTAAAATGATTTAAAAAGCGAGGATTAAAAATAAGTATTTGGAATGATTTAAAAAAGAGATTTGTGATATAGATTATCTTAATATATTTTTGGAATATGGAATTTTTCTCATTTCATTTTCAATTGGTTAAGATACTAATATCACAAGTTTCCAAATTTGTTCATGGACTAGATTTTACACATTTCATAGAAACATTCAAAAATTGAAATTGAGCTTTAACAACAACAAATTGCAAATCCACATCATGTAATTCACTTCATAATATTTTTTAATGATATCTCATTTTTCCAACTCACTTTTAAATGGTCATGCTAGAGTCAAACATAAGTTAGTTTTCCCAGATATATGGTAGTTTGTATTATTGCAAAACATAAAATCAAATTTGGTGATTTCACATACCCTATACTTTTATATCGCCATATCATATGTATTGTTCTAGTTTCGAGCGACCAACTGTGGCCTGAGTTCCAAAAGCCACAATTGGTCACTCTCAATACAAGTTAATAGGATTTGGGCATTAAATGAAGTGTTGGTTATTTTGTGAAAATTCCTCACTTGTTTAAACCCATAAAAAACATACCCCATTTAAGCTAAATGCATATAGCAAATTAAAACTTAAATGCAACTAATTAAAAATATTTAACATGAATGCAATTCTATTTATATTCACAAAAAAAAAAAAATCTAGCCCTAAGAGAACATAATTAATGGAATGAATTCTAGCTAATGAAGCAACTAAGCTCAACATTGGAGACACTTTGCAACTTACTCAAAAAATATGTGTTTCACAAGTCCATTACCTTCATTTTCAAACTTAAATGGGACCTAAGATATGAATGAATTGACTCCCTGAAGACACATGTCAAAATAAAAATCCTCATCAAATTTTAATGTCCATTCTGTTGTTTTATTAGAATAGCAATGGATAATGGAGTGTTGTGTGGAAAGCTTGTTTTAGTCTCTGCTCATATTAGTTGCCGTGGTCTGTAGCCTATTTGTTTTCCGAATCCAGAGTCAGGACAAGAGTCTCTGTGTCGCTTAAAGGCACACTCCACTTCATCAAGGACTCTCGCAAGAACAGCTTTCTAGTCTTTACCTGGGGAAAAAAGCCAGCAGCTTGGCGAAATCCATACTAGGTATTTCTATATTTACACAGAAAGGGAGGGCTTTCTGTGTAAAGATAGAAATACCTAGTATGGATTCTCATCTATGTCTTTTAAAGATATCAAAAGTCTGAGGAAGCTGAAACAAGTATGTCTGGACAAGAAAAAAGTTTGGAGTCCATGTTCTCTTAAAGTAGGTCTCAAAGTATTAACCATGCTAATATAGAAGAAGTAGAAATAAACCTCAAGTCGATTGAACTTCCAACAATAAATCCCAGCAAAGTTCATCTAAATATTGGTGTCATCCTCTCCAAGAATCGTATATATTTGGGTATTCATCTCCTATAAGCTAGCTCTTCAACATATAGTCATTTGTGTGTTTTAGTCAATGGGTTTTTACAAACCTAGAAGAATGTTTCCTCTAACTGCTAGTAGAAAATGAAGAATGATATTGAGAAGTTTGTGGTAGAATCAAAGTAATCTTCGAACAGGGTGGTTTTCCATGTCAAAGGCCAGTGAACCATAGTTGGAATTTGATCTAGGATCCTTGGTCACATAAACTCTGCCCTATTATGATCCCAAACACATACTTAATATACTCCATTGTGTTATAGATTGAACACTTCCCATCGGTAGATTGGAAAGTTTTTCGGTTTGTCGCTCATGGGAATCTTTTATGTATGACTTGGCAAAGTCACTAAGTATACATTGTCCTATGGTTTTGTAAATCTATTCTATTTCCATTTGAAATCTATTATAAAGGTAGGGAAACATTTTGAATGTGTTTGTAAAGAGTTAACTTATGACCAATACATGGGATGCCCAAATTCTAGTATGCACTTGCATCATATTTTGAACAACTATTAGGAATGTCATTCATTCATGAAATTCCATTCATTCTCACTGTCAATAGTGATCATTTAGTGGATTCATGCTCGATTGTTGAAATTATTGGAACACCTAGTCACGTTTTTTAGATGAAGGCCAGTAGGTTGTTATGGAATCTATGTTTTTAATTTTCCCTGTATGAGAGACTGAATATCCTATCAAAAAACTTATTACTTTAGACTCAATTATGAATATTGCTTCATTTATTTTCTTAAATGTCTTAGTTTAATTTAGCTTTATTTTTCTGATTCTTCATTTATTTCAAAAGAAACATTGATTGTGAGATTCACTTAAAAATCACATAATCTTTGAAAAACCACAACCATAGGGAACCCTTCATCACCCTAATATTCTAACACTTGACTAGATTCTCACCACTATTGGTAGGTGTCCCTCAGCCTTTAATAGATGGAAATCAGAATTATATGCATAGCACACAGCTTTATATTTTATTTTTCACATATCTAACCTTCTAACTCTGAATCAACATTTTGTTTCAACAAGAAACATAAACATCACAAAATGGATGCTCCATTTTATTTTAATACAATTTCTGAATTCTGTATTATTTGCATGTTTGAATTTGTAAATTTCTAACTTTTGAAATCTGTTTTTTTGCAGGTTTCAATCTCATGTATGAAGTCATCCATCTCTCGACATGGCTTAGAGTCCAGAATTTTGGAGTTGAATGTCTTGTTCCATGTTATCATCCTAAAAAAGATGTGGAACTTATGTATTTTTAAGACCCCACATTATCTCGTGACTTTTACTATAATGCCCGACTTTTATTATAACCTGCCACTATTCAGACTTTTATGACAAGTTCGACTTATTATAATGTAGATTCTCTTACATATATATCATAATTTTGGAATCAAATGGCACCTATTCAGTGTACATTCTCGACGATTTTATTTTGGATTTCATTTTTACTCAATCTTATTTTATATGTATGGAACCTTTAGTGATTGTATACACATATGAATTTGAAATGATGGCCAGTTTCTTATGTTAATTTTCATCACTTGGTATTTATTAGTCCTTATATGTATTTGATTTTGGTTGCTAATGATGATTTCACCTTTCCTAATTTATCACTAATTCCTATATAACAAACATTGAATTTTACATTTAATGGCAGAGCATGATGGTTGTGAATGTTGAATAGTTGCAATCTATACTGGTCATAAATTGCTTTTGAGTTGAGTACATGTTTTCAGTCCCTTTACTTTTTAAAGTTAAAAGTTCACAAAGGTATTGCCCATTTGCAACATGGAATGTAATGAAAATATCATGTTTGGTAATGAACATTGATGATGACCACACGGATATATGTGACTGAACATGTTTTTCTCTTATACTTTATCTACATATCAACATTTCAAAATAAATGAAGGTTATGTTTGGTGTAGAGATATGAACAATAAGGAGACATTACAATAGATGGAAAGTACAAACTTAGTAAGAAGTGAGTTAACTCCAGGTTGGCATGTTTAAAGAAAAATAATTTTATTTCAAAAATGTTGTGACAATTTAAAGTAATAAAATGATTAAGTTGAATGGAATGTCACATATTTTTTTAATGTCTTCACCAAACATTACCTTTATTACACATACAAAGATTTCAATTTCAAGAGTAATAAATGGCATGTTTAAAAGAAAAAATACCTATTTCAAAAATGTGGACAATTTAAAAGTAATAAAATGGATTAAGTTGAATGGAATGACACATAATAAAAGTAATAAAGTGCTTAAGTTGAATGGAATGACACATAAAGATTTCAATTTCAAGAGTAATAAAGGTAATGCTTGGTGTAGACATTAAAACATATGTGACATTGCAACACATGAAAAATAATTATTGAAGAGATAGACTCTTTATGATCTAACATAATAGAAAATAATAATACTAATATTGTTCTCTCCAATTAACGTAGCATTTTGAAAGTGAATAGTAATAAGCAACAAATTTATGTTAAGGAATATCTAAGTATGAAAAGTAGCAATAATAATATTTCAAAATGAAAAAATATAAAAAGAACCAATACAATACAAATGATTCCATAACATAGAACATAGTAACATAGTAGGAAACAAATAAAATCTATAGTTTTAAATAAATTGCATAAAAAATGTTTATGCTTAAACTTCAAAAAACAAATATACAAATATTTATGTTTAAACTTCAAAAAACGAAGTTTCCAAATGCCAATAAATCTTAAAATCTCTTATGGTAAATATAACAAAACCTATTATAAAATGCAACCATTAGTGGCAAGGACAACACCAATTAAGATAAAAAATTCATGACCATGTTGTTTCGAATCCATTCTCTTCTCAACTTTCTCTTCCTCCTTATAAAATATACAAAAAATGTGTGTAACATTTCCTTCAACATAGCCAAAAACTGGAAAGTTTCATCAAAGAAGTGGAATGGTTTAACATGTAGAGTAGTGATCATATTTTGAATGTCATGAAAATTGTTCTTATGGTGTTATTTCATGCAAAGAAGAAACAAACTTTGAAGCATTTGAGTTGTCCATAATATCGAGTTAATGAAAAATACAAATAAGAAACCCGATGAAGATTCGATGAAAAATATCAAGTAAGAGAAGGAAAATAAAAATAAAACCTTTAGTCGCTGAAAGTTTGCGCCAAAATACAGGTCCTATGTTCTATTGTCTGAAATATACACCCTTCACAATCTAACTTAATGTCAAAATCAGTTAAAACTCTAGAAACTCTAAATTCAAAACTCAAAACAATATTAAAGATAGAAACTCTAGTGACAGTAGAAACTCTAAATTCAAAACTAAACACAATATTAAAGATATTAAAAGAGGAAAGAAAACATACAATACTTAACCTCCCAAATAGAGGAAAACAAAGTGACAGAGAAGTAATTGTGATGCCAAGCCAGCTTTTTAGAAAATCTTAAAATCTGAGCAAAGCAGAAAATCTAAAACTATCATCCACATGCGGATACATTATTGGGTATTCATCCATGGTCCGAGCGTTGGTCGCATATAAAGCTTGAAAGCAAGCAAAAGACAAAATTATAAAAGGTTGAGCTGCCACGTCTCTCTCTTTCATTGTGACATTCCTCTCAAGAAACAACAATACAGTTGCTAACAAAAAATACAAAATCTCTCAATCCTAGTTTCTCTATTTCCCCTTATATAATTATTTGCTTCAGTGAGGCATTAAGAGATCCATAGTATTCAGCTTCAGATAGTGCTAACACATTCGCTATTGCATTGACCATGCAACTCCTACCGATCCTAAGTGGAACATGTATCTTAAGGTGGACATTGTTCATCTGCTCTTCAGTAGTATTTCTAAAGAATGGGGAAGTAAAAGCGGGAAGGCGCTCCTTCAAAATCCTTCCAATTGGAGGTGGATTTACTCTTTCCACTCGTCTCCGTTCAAGTTCAGATATCCTGTCATGCTTCATCCACACAGCTTGCAAACAACAAAATACTTTCACAAACACAGCTTGCAAACAACAAAATACAAAATCTCTCGCAGTTGCAAACAACAAAATACAATGGAAATTAAGACTTGCAGAAACTTAAATTCAAAACTCAACACAATATTAAAGATATTAAAAGAGAAATGAAAACATACACACAGAACCTCCAAGCAAATGGAGAGGAAAACAGTGACAGAGAAGTAATTGTGACGCAGACCGCCTTTAGAAAAATCATAAAATCTGAGCAAAGGAGAAAACCTAAAACTATCATCCAAATGCGTATACATTATTGGGTATTCATCCATGTCCCCGTAGAGCGTTGGTCATATATAAATCTTGAAAGCAAGCATAAGTCAAAATTATAAAAAAATCGTAGATCTAGTAGAGTTCCCATAAAATAGATTTTATTGCAATTGTGATTTTACTTACAGAAAATATCCAAATTTCTTAGATCTGACCTCGATAAAAATTGTTTTATTGCAATTGCAATTTTACTTACAAAAGATGACTAATTCTTCTTGTCACAGGCAGTCACAACGCTCCATTACTTGTGTTTTCTCTCCATGACTTGCTTTTTTCTGCAGAGACAAATAACACGTGCATTGCACGTAACATCCAAGTCAACACTTCATTTTGAAACATTTTATGCTTAAGAATAATGGAAATCATTCATTTTATTTAAAAAGATTATATGAAATTTACAATCCATACAAATCTAGCTTATTTATTCATATAAGTCAAAACTACTCCATAAATGTTTGACCATTGCATTTAATCTGAAAATTATGAATAAACAAATTCAAAATGACTTTACAAATCTCATAGTCTTCTTGCAGGTCCAATAAATATCAAAATGCTTTTTGCAATTACCAAGATTGAATCCAAAAAGTTAAAAGCTAACTAAAAGGGGCAAGTCTTTTCCTGAAACCTGGATGAAATCCATCTCTACCATATAATAACTTAGTTGGTCCTAACTTCTGCCCAAATAGAATGGCCTGATTTCCACATTACCTTCTATAAGAAAAATTATGACCAATGATCCATGGGAAAAATTATCAATGCTAACATAAACTTTGTCTAAAACATATGTCCGAGGTTAAAACAAAATTTGTTGAGAAGCCATCCTATACCAATGTAGTGTCTATATCCTGTCAGTGTGACTTGCTAGTGGAAGGCAGAGCTAGTGGGAACAAGCTCCATTTGAGATTTTGAGGCTATATAATGGAGAATAGAAATATGGGATATTTGTAGTAAACTTGCACTAATTCATTATTGGACAATGGCCAAAATGGAAACAAGTTGAGTTTATCATTATTAAAAAGGAGTGTGATTTGATGAAGAATAAAGGTTATCGTTCATTGATTGGCCCTCATATAAAAGATCATTTTAATGGAAAATTTGTAATGCCAATATGTGTTTCTGTATAACGCCAAGAAATATGTTAATTTGTGGAAATAACTCCATGAAATCGGGAACATATCTGTAGGCTGACAACATATCTAAAACTTATCCAAAATGATAAAAGAAGGAAAGTAGTTGAAATGAAATTTATCTCCATAAGTTCCAAACCGATTTATTCACAAACTGATTGATTCCATAAGTTCCAAGATGCAAATCATGATATTGGACCATTGGGAAACAAACTTTTGAGGCAATAAATCCTTGGTATATACATCTCAAAAGTTCACGAATTATAGGTTACAAATTCCAAACCCAGAATCGCCAAGTTTGTTTAAAAACAACGTATCGGTATTCCATCTAATTATTCGCTCAAGGATCGACTTTGGACATTTCATTTTTAACTTTTTTTTTTTTTTTTGATTGAACTTAATTTTATGCGCTACACATACCAAAATGACTATATTGACAATTTGTGACCTCTGACCATAGTCTTGAAAGTGAACATGAGTATCGGTTTGATGGGTTTCTTTTGAAAAAATATCCTTTCAATACAATGGATCCCTTTCATATATAAAACCGCTATCATCAAAAATCTTCTAATAGCCTCATCTTTTTGACGTGCATCGCATCAAATAAAATTTAACTTTTTCGATGTTGTCTATAGCAACGACGGCAAAAACATCTCCCAAAGAAATAATTGGATATATATTGTATAACAATTAATTCGTATCGGATTATCATGTACAAGTATGTATCTATAAGTTATTTGAAAAATTTAAAACATAATTTAATTTTACCTTTCTAACAAGATCAGAAACTCTATCACCCTCCGTCGCATAATTATAGTTTCATTTGATTCCATCTCTAAGTTTGCAAGTGGGTATTTTCCTTTACATTAAAGTTCGGGCAACTTCCAAGCTTTTAACATACCCCCATTTTTGTTCTCGCAATATCCGCGGATTTCGAAGTCAGTTTATGCAAATTTAACAAAAACAAGAGTCATTTCGCCTATCAAATGCAAACCCATTTTGAAAACTTTTTGTTTTAATCTAATGTATTTTTCTTGTTCCGTGTATTGTATCACATCATACGGATTGGATCTATTTGCCATCTTCTATTCCAACATGCCAAAATACCGCGACAAGACAAGAACTTGTTAACTTTGAAATCTCTCAAGAAAATGATTGAAGATTGAATATATAAATTGAACACATTCAAATTTATATATCCTCTGCATACGGGCCACATGCAACATTTATATATAGACACACCTCACATCCGGACGGATTACATTCATGGCTTAAAGCCATGTTGCACCATTGAACAACTTGTATAGCGGATTCAAATCTAATCGCATGAGGGTTCAACCGATACCTTCGAAGTGATCGTTTTACACATGCCCCTGCACCGTTGTTCTCTCATTTTCCATGACCAGTTTCAAAAAATTCCAACAATGTGTAATATTTAATCTTATGAAGACGGGTGATAAATAACCAATAGAATGATCGTGTTGATTTGAATTGACCCGCACACCCATCGACCATATCCAATGTCGATCAAATATGATTCCACAGTTTTTCAATGAATCATAAAATTTATCAAAACAATGTTGCAGAGCATGTGTGTCGTAGGTTCGATCATCACTTATATAAAAAGCGATATTCTTTAATGACATGTTGATTGTCGTTGGTGTGTTCTATGTTTGGAAGACTTCATGGAGCATGTCTATATAAAACGTGGACAAATATAGTGACTTGATCGAATGATACACTCACTCAGATTTCTTTTTGCAGCGAATGTGTAATTCTTTGCGAAATCAACTACAGACAAAATGTCCCTGGTGGAAACACTTCACGATTGTTTTGAATTGTAGATCTTGCCATCGAGCTCTTTGTGAATGCTTGGTGTATTTACAATTTTTTTCTTCAAACTTCTTCAAAAACTCTATCAAACAACATTTTATCTGTTCAACCAAGCCTTTTAGAAACAAGATTTCAGAAGATTGTGGAGTCGCGGTCGTTCAAATATTCATATCTTTCCAATCGACTTATATTAGAAAATGTTTGATCATTCATAACAATAGGATACTTCGAGTGAAAATAACTTAGATTTCCACAACGATCAAATTTCTTTTCCACTAACATGCCATTTTTTTTTGGTAAAATAAATCATATTCTCCTCTTCACATAGAATTTCATAAAACACCTAACTGCGGGAAGGAGGAGGTGAATCTCGCCATAAAGTTTTACTCGTAATCCTAAAAGTGTCGTAGAATACAACTCAAACTCCACATGATAGTGACAACAACACGTGTCACGGAGAGGGATAGGTCTAACAAACCATGGCTTTGTTGCACAAATGTATTGAGATAGAAATTTTAACTTTGTGCTCTTCTTTGAATTTATTAAATAACTCTATTTAAAGCCATAGGCAATATATGTTTTGATGTTCTTCATATTGATTTCGGGTTATATTTCGGGACGCTAAATGCACATCTCTTGTATGTTGTGAAACACGATATTCTTCCAATCAACAATTACGGGCCAATTCTTAACATTTTAAAGCTCCATCTTTTAGGGTTGTCTAGAAATCATTGTCCAACAAGCCAACTCATCATTACATCTATTTGGAAACAAAAATTTTCTATGTTTCGTAATGTTTTTCTTGACGCTCCCAAAGTTTCGCCATAAAAACGGTCAAATGATCTTTTATATTGCTCCTTCAAACAATTGTTGTTTGTAACGTTTTACGCGCAACACGGATATTTTCCTTCGAGATTTTCCAAAAACTTTAATAGACCAGATATATTGTTAAAGACATTCAATTGCACCTTTGTATCCTTTGTTGACTTTTTGAATACCCAATAATGATGTAGCTTCTTTGTCCTTTAGATTTCAATAGAGAAAGTGTGTTGAGCCCTGGTGGCCGTTATCGATTCATCTTTGAAATAAGTATTATATATATTCTTAGTTCGATATCTTTATATACTGCTAGCTCTTTTCTTTCCAAATTTGTCGTCAACATTTTCTAATATTTCTTCATCAATGTTGATAGATTCTCCTCGATATTTCAATTTAAAGTTTATATTAAAACATAACCGAACACAAATTTACTAAATTATATACTTGAGTGTCATCTTATATATTAATTTAAATTTATGTACACATACCTATAGGTATGTGTACATATAGGTGTTTCGTCTTCTGATTCAATTTTGGCTTCAACGTCTTCATTCACATTATGAGACAAATCTATTTCTCAGAATTTTGAAAAACATAAAATTCTAATTACAATCAATTATATTATTTAAAATATTTTAATTTGAATTCATACTTTGAATTTTGTATTACTATCTTTACACGAGAAAGGAGGGCTGCCATCTTATGTTCTTTTTATACAAAAGAATTAGATTGGCCTCGGGCCTAATTGTGTAAAGACACTATAAACTTTTCTGAGTCACAAGAGGGAACTGTACTTTAAAACGTTCTCGAGACTATCGATACGGCTCTCGATTTAAACTTTAAACACGAGAGACAAGCTTAGCAGACGTAAAGAGTGAATAGTTTTAATGCATCGTATCGAGTCACGTGTTGTGTGCTTAATCATCAGCTTCATAAGGCATACCTGGTTGAACTTATTCTTGTCAAAATCTCTATTGACATTATCATCGCTTATTTCTTCAATATTCTCGACGTTTTGCTTTTTTTTTGAGAAGTTCTTTCCTTTGCTCTGATTTGGCTAGCATCATCCTCGAAAAGGATCATATTTTCTTATGTAAACTTTTGTTTCATACTTATAGTTATCTGTAAAGATATGTTCCTTTAACAAAGACTCAAAGCGAAAAAATGCTCAACATTTATTTTCAACCCATAAATTGTTATTCCAATAAAACTTGAACAAACATCATTTACCTTATTCACCAAAAAACTAAAAAGATGATTCAAACTTTTTGAACTCAAGCTTTAAAACCAATTAATGTATCGACATCGACATCCCGATTAAGCCTATGGAATAGAGGAATAAAGAAAGAAAAGAAAAGAATATAGTGACAATTAGAAAGAGAAGTGCTTTGGAATCTTTATCCTCGAGTTCATATATTTTCCTTCATGATGGATTGTGTTAAATTTGTTTGGTTGCAATCCTATTTATACCATTTTACGAAAAAGAACTTTAAAAGACGGTCGCTTCATATTTTCAACGATAATGACGCCTCTGCTTCATTCATTTTCCGACGATCGATTTTCAATGACATCCTTTCGTCGAAGAATTATTCTTTTCAGCGCCTTAAAGAATTATTCTTCGGCCTAAAGACTTAAAAAACGCGACTTAACGGATCTGCTATTTAATCTTCGGCCGAACAAAATATTTTCGGCCGAAACAAAAAATTGGCACTGATGAACGAAACCAGAGAAATGCCCCAAACAGGGGCAAACTTCGTGTGGTTGGGTGACTCCTACAAACATTAGAATTTGGTTTCAAACATTACCAAGATTTTCAAAATTGAATTACCAATTGGAGAATTTTGTTTTCATTTTCAGTATTTTTATCTAATTTTCTTTAATTTTTAAAAACTGAACATATAATATTTTCTACAGACATTATGATTCGGTGAAATGAAATATCGGTGAGCCAAAAATATACACAATTAAAAATTTGAAAAATATATTCATAATCCTTAAAAATACCCTTTTGAAAAGAGCAGTTTTTAGATTTAGCTTACGTGAAAATTAAGATAGATATGAGGTGTGGAAAAACATGTATGTAAACTGCAACGCTTTTGGCTTGGTCAACTTCCTAAAATTCTCAAATTATAATATTCATCCGCTGAATTCAAAATGATAGTCATAATAAACAGAGTCTCTGTGAGATTGCATATTTTGTTTGTTCAAACATAGGTTTAATAAAAACATCATAGAAATAAGTAACTCATTATCATTCATTTCATTTAGCGAAACATACTGTTAAACAATTGTCAATTTGACATATCAAATCGTGATAAAAAATTGAAAAATAGAGCTAACACAATTGCATCAAGTTTTGTTTTTACTGTAAAGTGAAATTCTAAATAAAAAAAATACTTTTATATGTCAGAAGTTGAATAACTTGTGAAAATACAGTTTTTTTTGTCATAAAACAAGCAAAAGTGTAACCCACCTTCATGATTTCACCCTTAATCACATGCAAGGTTACCACATAGTTTTGAAGTTCCTCCCGAATAGGCTCACACCTATTATCTCGCAATTGTACCCCCTTGTATAAAATAAATGAGCTTGTGTATACCACTTTGTTAGAAATATGAGTACCCCATGTAGTTCAAAGAGGTTATCCCCTTCTTGTCACTATCACTTTCAAGATCTTAAAGTTTCTTGGATAGAATAAGAATACATGCACAAAGGAAGAGGCTCAAACCCCCTAAAGGGATTTTAGTTGAGATTACCCAAGCAGAGTAGTATTCTAATCCAAACGAAGCTATTCAACTTTCTTAACCATGAGATTTACCAATAAGACCAATTCAAAGAAAAATAGCTAACTCAATAGATATGAAGTAGACAAATTCCAAGGGCCCCTATTGAGGATTCCATAACTTTGACTCTTAGTGTTCTAGAAATTGAAATTGTTGAAACAAAAAGACTAATCCATCCACGTGGTGAGATCGCATCTTTCTTTTGCAAGTGTGTCTCTTGGTCAACAAAATTGAAATCGAACTAAACAAAATATGATATATATATATAAGTATAGATAGCTAGATAAATATAAATATAGTTTCATTTCATCCAGCAGACCCTTGCCTTTTGTTTTCAGATGTTTTGCATGTTTTTTGGTTTTTTGAATGGACCCAATTAGGGGAAGCATCCTCCAAGTGAGAAATAAATAAAAATCAACAATAGTGCAAGTATCAGTTCACCCTCCCTACTAAACTTGACGTTAACCATAGTAGGTATGATGGAAATGAAGCCCAATTATCACTCAATCATATGGATATGAACCTTTTTTCCTTCATCTTAGGTGGCCTGTTACTTTAAGAAAATAAAAATATATATATTAAATGAAAACACCTACTCTACTCATTGCAAAGGAATGGGGTTGAATCTCTTTGTGGGTCGCATAGCTGCCATGTGCAAGGGAGCTTCAACTAGTTCCTTGATTAATGGATAGAAATCATCTAATGAGGAATAGGAATAAATAATTGACAATTTACAAAGGAAAAATATAGACTTCTATAAATAGAGAATTGATTGAAAACCAATATATTTCTTTAGAATGAAAGGTTATATTAATAGTGAAGTGTGCGAAAAATTTATGAATCTGAGTAAAGTAAAAAAAAATGAAAATGTGAGTGTGGGGGAAGGATTTTAAAAGGTTTTTCGTTTATTTTTTCTTGATGCATTTATTTCCCCTTTGCCTCAAGCAACTCTTCAAGTGGTTCCCAATCGCCAAGGTGAAGAAAAATGGGCAATCGATTACTTCCTAGCACGTTAGCAATGAATTTTTTAGTGAATTATATGACATAAATGAAACAAAGAAAACAGAAAATTAAAAATAACAAGTATAAAAAAAACCAACTACAAAGGTTGTCTCGAAAGGATAAACCAACCAAAATAGTCAATTTTCCTATTTAGGACGGCTATAAAAAACACATAAAATAAGAGAAAGAAAAGAAGAACAAAAAGGGAAAAGAATAGCTATAAAAACCAGAAAAGAGAGGGTTGAAGGACTTTCCTAAAGGACCCCTAGACCTCCTAATTGCTAACTATGGCTAATATGTCTAGATCCTTCCTAAAATTTTCACAAACATTTACTTTAAACAAGACATACAAGAGTTGTTAGTATGTGAAAACAAACAAGTTAAACCCAAGGAAATAGCAAGGAATACCTAGCTAACCAAACCCTCATTGAGATAGCTAACATAAAAAGTATCTACTGCTACCCTTCAACCCTCAACTAGAAAGCATCTAAGTACAACAACCAAAAGGAGAACGAGCAAGTACAAACACTAAGAACTCTAATAGAGAAACCAACAAAGCTTTTGTGTTATATTCAACAATCCCCCATGTACATAATCCATTCTTTTATTTATAAGAGAAGAGGAGGCTAGGGTTAGGTCACAAGACACTTGTCACTTTTGGAAAAGTGACAAGGAAACCAACCCTAAAGTATCTTTGTCCTTTTGCAAAAATGTAAATCAAATATAAATTTGATTTCGTACTTAATTACATTATTTTATTCATAAAGGAAAATATTCGAGAATTCCTACTTTTGGGAAAAAATTCATTCAGGGAAAATGACAAAATTGGGTGCCACCTCATCATTTGCATTGGGATTTGTTTCATCCTAATGGCACTCTAATTTCTAGTCCTATTTTTTGTAGCTGCAAATAAATGAATTCAAGGTGTCAAAATGGCCACCAATGGCTACCAAATTCATTGGGGGTGTAGGCCCTTAGCTTGGGGGGAATTTGACTTTCTTTGGAGGACATGGAATAAAGGAATTGGTCGGTAAAATTAAGTAAGTACCCACTATTATATCACATTTATACCTTATTTCACTCTCCCCTCATTACCTACAAGTATCCCATGATTATCGATGAAGGAAGATTTCAATCTAGGCTTGATTTGATGAAGGGAGCCATGAGCCTAAACATTTGAAAGGTTGGTCCCTCATACCACACAACCTTCAATATGCATTTTTGTGTCTTCATGTTGTAATTCTATTCACCATCTTTCCATTTCCTTTATTTTGGCATAAATCTAGCTCCGGATGAGTGAGATATGGACCAAGAAAGGTCATGAGAAAGTGCTAGTTGGAAGGAAAATATGGGAAAAAATAGAAATCCAAATCCAAATTTTGGGTTCAATTTTAGAAATAGAAGATTGCTACAGTCCTACATTCTTGTAGCTAAAATGGGTATCCTTCGAATTTCAAAATATTGGCCCCGGAGGCCTCCAATTAGGCCTCCCTTCTAACACTTGCTCCCAAGTCAATTTGGAGTCCCTCGCACTCTTAATTGTTTCACTGAAATTTTGGCCTAGGTCCACTACCAAGAGAACACCTTCTAGCAAAGGTTTTCAGTGTTACAAAATTTGGAAAAAATTTCAAAAAACAACCTTCACTACAACCTCCTCTATTAACTATGGAGTTTTTAGCAGATGTTCCATATAACTAAAAAACATTGGGTGGGCGGAGGTTGTAGCAGAGTTTTTTTTCGGTGTTGTTCTTGTCAAAACATGCCAGTGTGGTATTAATGAACACACACCAGTGAGTTAATATAATAACAATGCATTGGTGAATCAATACAACACGAATTCCCTAGCGCGCTAATATAATAAAAAACACACTAGTGCATTTATAACTATTGCACACTGGTTCCGCCTTTTTCATCGTATGTAGAGCATCGATGCTCTTATGATTTATGCACACTAGTTCTTCCTTGCTTGTGTATGAACCATTGGTCCATTTTTAGGTTTTGTATGTCTCAGTTCATTTAAGTTATAGTGAGCACTAATGCGATCAAAATATCCTAAGACCTGGTGCGTTTAATATAGTGTGTTCCCCATTTCTTGTGTAATTAGTACATACCGGTGTCTATTTTACAATGTGCATTGAAGAGTAGTGAAATTTTGAATATTCAAGGTGAGATGTCAATGCCATTACTTTTACTAAGAATCAGTGTGTATATTACAATAAAGTAACCAATGTGTAAATAATATTTATAACCCATGTGCGTGTAATAAACTTAGCACATTGGCACGTGAATTATTTTTAGTGCCCCGGTGTATATTTTAAAAATGAGCATCGTACAATTTTGAAATGATAACTATCATTGTATGTTATATCGTTTACGAAACGGTGCATTTTTTCAATAATTTGTACGAGTGCGTTATGATAATTAATGTGCACAAGTGTGTATGAATCCTCAAAATGCATCGCTTTCTATATTATGGCACGCATGGTTAAATGATTTCAAACTAATATACTCCACTGATATGTTTATATTTTAATTCATTGTTTTTTACAAATTTTCAATTAATCATTTCAAAATCAAATATTTTTATAATAATATTGTTTTATATTTTTTTTATTTCATTTTGATATAATGATTACATTAATGTGTTATCCAACCAATTACATATTTGTTATTTGTAACAATGTAAATCATCCACATATTAATTATTCGAGAATGCAACATTTTACAACATTCGACAATGCAACATTTTACAACAATATTCAACAATGCAATGAAATGAAAAAACCCATTTTATTATAAATGAATAAGAGACCCATTGTCATACAAAAAGGGACAATGTAAAGGTCCACAATAATCAAATTGCAACCAATTTGTATTTGTTACACTTATTGGTAACATGTCCTCATGAAATTGGGACAATATGTTGAGTACATTAAATAAAATCTTTGATCTTCAGAGACAAATATTCCAAAACATACAACTTCTAGTAACATTCAATTATATTGTTTGTCATTCATTAGTTGAATTGTTGTCATCACTTGAGCTACATGCATGCCTCATTTCATCATCATTTGTAGGTGATATTGTACTTTGGTTTTTTAACATAATGTTTTCTTGATCGGTTGGTTATTTATGTTCTGCCCCTTCATCTTCCATCTACAAACATAGAAATAAACTATAATAAGTATATCTACATTTATGTATATAGTATAATATACATGATTATGTAAATCAAAAAACATATCTTAGCACCAAGTCTTTCATAAACAATACACATTCTTTCAAAATGCTTCATGAATTCTCTCAAAATATCCTATGTTGGTTGCATTCCATACTTTGTTTCATACATGTTTAATACGACATGACAAAGCACATTCGATACAATCAATATAAAGTTTTCTTCTTTTTTCATTAATTATAAAACAAGGGAAGTTAAACAAAATAGCTACTTACAAATTGTTTGATTAAACTTTCATTCTTAAACATAAAATCACAACCCATATTGAACCCAATGTTTATTAATTCATGGGTTGGCTTCTCTTTGTATGTTAGAACCTACTAGAAGACATCCATGGATAAGTGTAAATTAATTATTTAAATACAAATATCACAACAAACATGAAATATTAAGAAAGGTCGAAAACATAAATACTCACAAAGTTTAAGATCAACCATTTTATTTCTCATTGTCCTGTCTTATGTGTTGAATGGATTCTATTTATTTTTATTTTCTGCAACAAAACAAATGAAAAATAGTATTTCATGTGATACTTAAATTCGATGTACATAAAAGAATAAATAAATAATTACATACCTCTGGTGTACATTGTAGTTGGGATGGATCCTCTTTTGACACAAATATGGTCATTTCCTTTACCATATTCTTCTACATTTTTTTGGACATCCCTACCAAAATGTCTTGGTTTTCCTCTTGTTTGTCCCTTGGAATTTTCAAAATCTCCTGGGGAAAAAAATATATATATAGGAATTATCAGATATAAAAATTACTTAATTTTTTTTTAAATAAGATCCTTGTGTGTATAGTAACTTAATCCACACTAGGGTATCAACCATTTTTATATGCACCAATGCATCAACCATACATATATGCACCAGTACAAAATAACAGTGTTGTTGCAAAAAGTGAAAAAGTTTTACAAGTTTTCGTATTCATCCAGTGCTTTATGAATTAAGAAAACCATGGATTTCTAAGTATTGTTTATTACACACCGTCAAGCTATGAACAAATTTAAGACATGGTGATTTCCATATAAAAAAATTAATTTTTCCATTTTAAACTCAATGATGCGCTTTGTAAACAATGCACCCTGGTGCGTATCTAGGTAAAATGTGCACCGTCGATATCGGGAAAAAAAATTAATATCATTTACAATTTAAATTAAAGAGTGTTATTTACAAACAAGTATGCACCAGTGCTCTTACTAGGTACATAATGCATTGGTCACCGTGAAGGAGTTTTTAAAAAATGACAACAATAGGACGGTTTTGGATCCAATGCAATCAGTCGTTTCATTGCAACGGATAGGAAAAACCCATATATAAATAAACAAACCCTATAAGAAAATTTATTTTAAAAAAAACATTCTTGTGAAATATAGAAAAAGAAAGAAAAAAAACAGTGAGGAAATTAGGGCTTTCAATACTGAAGGTAACTATGAAACCCTTTTTTGTGTTTGGGAATTCACTAAAAATTGTGTGAATCAAATAGAAGAGTGATTAAGATGATTAATAGAATGAAATCATATGCATGAAATTTCTCCTCTGCGGGTTTTTATGTGATCTACAGTAATCCCCCCGAGTTTGGCTCTTCAAAAAAATCCACCCACTCCAAAGTCTTTGCTAATAAATCTTTGTTGCACAAATATCCTTTCTAAATTTTGGAAAACAAATAAAATAATGAATATAGTTTTCCTTTATAAACACAAAAACTTAAATTCTCGCTCATTTTTTGTTTTATATTTCAATGCTTTGGTGATAAATGTGCGCATTGTGTTTTTTTTCGAAAGTTACATTTTCAGTGCGTTATACCATGACTAGCACATTGGTGCAATGTGTACGTATAACACACCGATTTATTTCATAATAAATTTCAAAGTATTGATAGTAAGAACACGTTATTTTTCAAACTTGTTTTAGTCAGTGCGTTATACAGTTCGAAATGCACTAGTGCGGGGTGTGATTAATAATGCACTAGTGTGGTGTGTAAGTAATAATGCACTATAAGACCATTAAATTTGCACAATGCAAATGTAAAAATATGCATTTAAATTTTGCAGAGGCAATAACGGAGGTCATTCTTTAGTGCTTCTCTCAATTAAATGCATCGGTGTGTTTGGTTTATCCATACACACCAGTGTGTCTTTATATAATGAAGTGCATCGTCAAGTTATAAAATTTATTCGGAGTTATTTTTGAAGTTAAATTGTTCTATGCTACCCAAGATGACGGTTTTGGCTCAAATACAAGAAAAAAGGAATTATAATATCAAATGGCCAATTCTTCAGATTTCATTCCATTCTGTATATTCGAGAGTCCTTCAAGTTCTCTCATGTCAATTGCAGTACATATATATTTTATTGATAATTCATTTATCTCATTGAATTTATGTTATGTATACAGGTGCATTTGAATAAGTGTTCATTGAATTTTCGAGGATCAAGTTCAGATGCTACAAATATTCCTGTAGTCCCAAAATTTTGCAATCTCTTATCAGAAGAAATATACTGCAAGAATTTGTTTGATGAAAATGAAAAGCTTATCTACCCTACCAATCCTAACATGCCATATTCCCACAACCATCCTAGGTCAACAATATTACACTATGAATTAGATCTCTTTTATATAGATAACCCTATAGGGCATAAGAAAAAGATGATTGAGTCATTGTATTTTTTTTATTTTGAATGGAACTAATGTAAATGTATTGTTTAATTTGAAATTTATTTTATAAAGTGGTTGGTCTCATATTTATTATTGGGAAAAAAATGTCCATGCTTCTAATAAGTGTTTGGTATAAAGTTTGAGCATATTAAAAGCATTGTGTTACTATTATTATCAATGTAATGTCCAATATTTTTACAATCAGGATTTTGATGACGAGCGACATGTCCACCATCCAACGTTGCACCCTAATATGATGTCAAGTCATGAACTTGTTGCTAAAATAAAACAACTCAAAGAGGAATCATACTGAGAATGGTTGAAACAACCACCTATTCTATTCCCACTACGTCCTAAGTCACCAATTCAAAACCTCGATAGTAACACTAGTTCTTCATATGTTGGGGATGAAGGAAATGACATAGAGGTTAGGTATGGGTGATTTCTTGCATGATACCCAATCCATGGAGGGAACATTGTTAGATGCATTCCAATAAAATGAACTAGGAGATGATATTGGTGTCATAGATACCTTCTACGAACGCCTGAAATCTACTTCAACCATCCCTCTATTCGGTCGAGTACATGGGTCTGCAAGGTCTACCCAAATAGGGACAACAATGCTACAATACAACTTGAAAACAATGTATGGTATGTCAAATGCATGTTTCTTGACACTTTTAAGGTAACTAACCATTAAGTCCCCTAATTTTTAAGGAATAGTGTCACAAAATGAAGGAAGAAAAGAATTGATTTTATTCATGCTTAATGATATTGTAAATTTCTATTTCCCACTAATTTTTTGTTACTCAAAGATAAGGTATGTCCAAGTGATAATATCTTGCCCGATAGTTGCGCAGAGATAAATAAAATGTTGAAAATGTTAGGTGTTGAGTACATATCATACCACGCATGTTTGAATGATTGTATTCTATACAAAAAAAAAATATGTGGACAAAGATATATGTCTAGAATGTGGGCATGGCAGGTACCATAAATTAAGAAAAAGGGTAAGGCACATGGTCCCTCCTCATCAGATATTGGAGAACATGCTTATAGTTCCAATGATTCAATGGTTGTTTCATTGCAAAAAATTAGCCATGTTGTAGGGGTGGCATGCCTCACATAAAAGCGAGCCAGGAGTTATGTGAATCCCAACATATTCAATAGCCCTGAAGCATATAGATGATATATTGAAGTAAATATCCTCTAATTGATCATAACTGTGGATGGATTTAACCTGTATCCCCTCCAAAACATAAACTATTTTGTTGGCCAGTGGTAGTGATCAATAGCAATATCCCCCCATGGTTGTCCATGAAGAATGAACATCTTATTTTGTCTCTTATAGTCCCGGGTAGAAGACAAGTGAAGAGAATGGATGTCTACCTCCAACCACTGATGGATGAATTTAAGAAATTATGGAAAGGGATACATGTATGTGATTTATCAAGACCCATCCCAATGGAGAGGTATTTGATATTGTATGGAATATGTGCATACACCATGCACAATTATCTAGGACTATGAGATTTATCTAGTAAGCATGTTCATTAATTTATTTATATCTCTAATTTATTCGGCATACTTCATTTGTTGCAACTATATTTTTGACACTAACATGCTATGTATATGATAACATTGCAGGTCTTGTAAAAAAAGGTATCATGGATGTAAATATTTTGGGCCTTCTATAAAGGTTAGGTGGTCCAACCACCTATGAAATCCAGTGTATGATTGTTCGAGGGTATTCCTCCTAGAAGACCACCCTTATAGAAGAGTTTCATCTGCATTCAATGGTAAACCAGAGAGAACTCAGAGACTTGGAATAATGACATTGGTGGATTGGAATAGGGCATATGACACATAGAAGGAGAAGGAAATGGAATAATTGTTTGATTCAAATGGGGAACCAGTGTTCAATGATCCTGAATTTTTTGACACCTATGTTGAGAAAATGCCCATTGGGATGAAAAGGAAATATGTATTTTATGATCTTCCATATTGGGAGCATCTTAATATTGGCCACTTACTAGATCCCATGCATATATTCAAAAATGTATAATCTTCTTTATGGACACGCATATCATGGAATAAAAGTGACACATTAACTATCAAGAGGGATCTTATTGTGTCAACTAATAAAAATATATATTGGCCAAGAAACGAAATTGGAGGAGAGGTTCGTCCCTCTTGGTATTTTAAAGAAGGTGATGTCCCATGGATTTTGAAGAAAGATGATATTTTTTATGGAGAAGGATGTTATATTGGGTGTGAAGGCACCTTCTTTATATGGGTTGACTCTACAATGTTGCTTCACTATAGAAGGGAATTTGTTGAGCTTAAAATCACATGACCATATGAACCTTCTAAGGGTATTGATATTGAATACATGATTCTTCTTCTATACTAACATCAGTAAAAATATGCTATGCACTCATAGTTTTATGGAAATTAATTATGTGTGTGTCTATTTGGTAGTGTCATTATCCTTTTCTTTGTGTGAACCATTGCTTCCCCTAGGACCTGCAACATGCCATATCAAAATTATCTGGATTTGTACGTTGGATCACATCCAGGGAGATTCATATGGCTAGCATTCCATGGGGGCGTCGAGAGATAGCTTAGATTATTTGTATGTTTGAGAAGGAATTGCCCACGAGTTTTATGGACTTGCAAGTCCATATTCTAATTCACTGACCTGATGAGGTTGAATTATATGGGGTTCTCTCATGTCATTGGATGTTCTTCTTAGAGAGGTACATGAAAAAATTGAATGGGTTTGTTCAAAAAAGGGAAAAAATAAAGGGCTCTATGGAAAAGGGGTACATAGTATACAAGTCGTTCTATTATGCCAGTGAGTACATCAAGAAAGTTAACGATACAACAGGGGAATTCGTTTGGGACAAGCATCAAGACGCGGACAAAATGGAAAGGGAGCTACTCCAAACGAATGGAAAAAGGTGCTTGATAAAGAGTAAGTCAGTTATTTTTTTTTTCAATTTAGTATAGGGAAATTGTTTAAATTGAATTTGATAATATATATTTCATCCCATGTTTTTTGTTTTGAATTCCTTTATACATCAGCAAATTTAAAGATTTTGATGCCATCAATGAATTCATTCTTTACAACATGGAGGCAACGCATCCATGGCTCACGTTGTATGAAGAGAAAAGAAGGAAATGGGATAGTGATATGAAATCATTTAGACAATTGAATGGTAGAAGAATTCCTTATCCTGATCATTTGAAATAAAATATGCCAAAAATATGTCCCAACAATTGGGTGGTTGACCAGATACAAGAGAAATATGCAATGTCCAGTCATAACCCACATGGAGAAGATCTGGATTCATTAATCATAGGGATTGGGTGAAACAACTTTGCAATAACCTCTCTAAATACCACGTTCTATTGATAATATTGCACATTTGAATTGTAACACATACTATGTTTTTATTAATGCTTTGGTTATTAGGCATATGACATTGTCCTTTGTTCACATTTTTACATGTGCATTTGTTCCCATCTATGTGGGCATATGGACATCATTTTTGCATTGAGTATGTTGATGATGGACACATCACACAAGATTGTGGAGTGGAGGTCGAGTTCAACCAATCTAGTTGTGCTAGCCATCATGATCAAAACCTAATAGAGGGAAAGTTAGGTTACATTGGAAAGATACAAGAGATCATGCAACTGGACTTCTCATCATTTCATTGTGTTATTTTTTGTTGCAAGTGGTGGGATACCTTTGAGCGGAGAAATTTAAAGGAAGATCATGGGATAATATATATTAACTCTAAAAAAATGTGGGTTGAAAGTACGGAGCCTTATGTTTTCCCAAAACATTGCAACCAAATGTTTTTTTACCCAGATGTGTTGGATGGAGATTGGTGGTTCGTACTGAGACATGCTCCTAGATATAAACATATTTTTAAAAACAACAATATTATAATGCCAAGTGAGGAAGATAATCAGGGTGATGCAACAAAGACTGATTTTTAAATGATTAGTTTAGACATTTATATTGTGGATGTGTCATTTTCTTATGGGTATCTATAATGGGCAATTATGTTTTTTTCTTGATTTTATAGTTATGTTGGATATGAAAAGTTAACAACCATTTACAACCACCATATTGAAAATACATTAAATAGTACAAGCATAAGATCTAGTTTTGATATATTTTTATTGTCATATTTATTGTTTATTGTAGCAAATTTATGTTGTATTATATTAAAATATGTTTATGTTAACCTTTGAATTCCTAATAATTAATTGAGATATCACAAAGTTAGTGAAGTACAATAGTAGATATTTACTTTAAACTATAATTTATTTAACAAAAAATGAAGATATTGAAAAATATTCAAACCTCAAAAAATTTATTGTCTAAAAAAATTAAAATTTAAATAAATATATACTTACTTTGATGGAACTTCTAAGTACAATTCCAACAGAATAACTTTATGCAACATCTATGAGTTCAGGAATCACACTTGTGGTGTTGGCATCGCCAACTTTGATGGCATTCTTCACCTTAACGAGTGCAACTATCATGGCCTTCACCTATTCCACGCCATCCTTTAGTTTTATAATCATATAAACTTATATTAATCATTCTTTTAACATTCTCCTTTAAATAAGTGTCAATATTAGAAGGGCATGGAAATTCTAAAAGAGTATTTTTTCTAGAGTCTAGTCAGAATTAAGGAAAATTTTAATGATCCATATTTATCTAAAAGTATATAAACCTTTGTCAATTTTACTAATTCTTGAAATACTAATTATAAAATGTTGGGTGATATTATCTTTTAATAGAAGATTCATAAAATTTCTATTAGAGTAAAAAATTGTGAAACCATTTCATCAAAAGTGTATAGATCAATATGTATTATTATTCTATATGTTTATTATTTTAAATTTAATTGGATAAATTCCATATATTATAATAGTTGGATAATATAAATTAATAAAATATTTGGAAAAATTAAATATTACAAATATAATAATTGTAATTTTAGTAAACAATTATATTATAACTTTGTCTTGTAATCTTTGAATAATACAAATTTAAAAAATAGCATTATTATTACATCATCATTATTATTATTAGTGAATAATTATGTTATAATGTTATCATTTTAATATATGAAAAAGACATAAATATTCAAATCACAATCATTCCACTCATCATATTTAAGTATTTTTGTTTTTAAACATGTTTAATCAACATATTGTATCTTGTTGGACAATAAACAATTCACCTCGAAGAGCAGTTAAACATTATATGGCATTAATGATTATAACGTTTTGCAATCACAATCCAAATTAACGTTTTCATAAAAGTAAAGTTAAACATTATATGGCAATTGTAAATTTAAATGAGTGATACATATCAAATTTTTCTTAAAAATAGAGAAATCATTAACAATGTTCATCGTTAGCATATGCATAATACATTTTATAAATCAAACAACAACAAAAACCACAACATCATATGAAAAACATAATATACATGAGTGATATACATATGAATATACATACATCTCAACAAAATCTTCAATAAACATGTCATATATAGATTTCAAGTCAAATATAAAACAATCAATATAAATGTCAATCAGTACCACTACTATCTAGGTCCACCACTAGAGCCAGGTGCATCAGTGTCTCTGTTACTAGAGGTAGAGCCTCTATCAAGAAAACATATCTCAAAAATAATTGTCGACAAAAGTGCACTATCAAATGTCTCTCTATCAATATCATGAAGATGTGCAATAGTACCCGATGTGAACATAGTGTCTAAAGCATCAAAATCTTGTGACACATGTGGAGGAAGAGGGTGAGGACAAGGGGGATTGGAGGATGATGAAAAATGTGGACTAGGAGAAAGACAATGATCTATGGATGGTGACACACGTGGAGGAGAAGGTTGAGGATCAGTATAATATGGTGATGCATGTGGAGGAGAAGTAGGAGGAGGAGGAGGATTGGGCATGGATGCAGGTTCAGACACATGTGGAGGAGAAGAAGGGATAAGAGGATCATATGTGGATGCATGTTTAGATACATGCGGAGGGGAAGCAAGAGGAGGAGGAGGAGGATCAGACGTGGATACAAGTTCAAACACATGTGGAGGGCAAGCAAGAGGATCAATAGATGGTGCGGTTGACTCATGTGGAAGAGAATCTGGAGGAGGAGGAGGACCATGTGGTGGAGTAGAGGATGTGGATGGCTCTGTTGTTGAGCTAGATGTAGTGGGATCATGAGTAGAACCCCTCAAAATCTTTATTAGGTTGATGACACCAAGAATATGATGCATCAATATGTTGGAGAAATTACTATTTTCGAGACACTAGTACAGTGGGAGTTAACTGACTAGTTTTATTTTAGACTTTCTATTTAGACCATCATTATTATGCATGCATTCATTCCTAAGGCAAGATAACTTCTTGATTACTTTTCTTAATTATGGAATGTTCCTTCCTATATATGAGTGTATTCCACTCATTCATTGTATCAATCATTCATTCATTGATTAGCTCATTGGAGTAGTGTGAATTTTATTTTCTCATTCTTCCATATTGAATCTTTCGTCCTTTCTTGATAATCTTTTTTTATATTTTTTTTAGCTAGATATCCTATGCAATTTTTTATGAAACATTAACATAGTATCAAACCTACGCTACTTGAAGCAATCTAGACAAGCCATAGAATAAGGAAAATAGAAATTTCGATGAGAAAAATATATGTAAAAAGACATGGTCACACCCTCTCCCTGTCAAAAGGAGCGATCGCACCTCATGCACTAGAAGAGGGCAATTGATCACACCCCATACACTAGCATAGGGCGACCACTAGGACCTAGTCTCTCTGTGTCTCAAGGGAAGGTGTGACCACCTCTAAAAATGTTGAGTGTGACCACCTTCTAGAAAGGTCGCACTCTAGACACTAGCATAGGAAGACCACAAGGGACCTGGTCATTATGTGTCTTAAGGGAAGGAGCGACCACCTCTTAAAGTTCCCCTTTGTGTAGTAATTTCTCCCAAATATTAAAGTTTGGAGGAAACGAATCGTGTGAGAAGTAAATTGACCCATTATGCAAGTGATTTTTCAACCATTTGGTGAAATTCCTCACTGTTTGCTCAAAAAGGAAGCCAGAAGATCGCCTCTTGAAACTGATATGAATTTGATGTGCCCTTTCTGCAGTGATTTATCAATTTTTTCACTTGTATATTGAGGGTAAATTTTTAGGATTTCTCGAAACCAATGGGAGAGATGGATACGACACCAATTCTACAGTCAAACCTGGTGTTAATCCTCACACCATACAATTATTTTTAATGGAATTCGAAGGAAAAATTCCAACTCATAAGGAAAGGACTGTACAATTTGATGATGGGGATAGAAACAGAACCTACATCAGCAATTTGAAAAGACCATATGGGTTGATCGAAAGGATGAGTCCACAAGACTTCTTATTGAATTGATTTCATCTAATTTATGGTTTCATATTGTTGCATGAAACACTCCAAACATGATCTGAACCACCTTGGAAAGTCTCTTTGGAAAGCGGGATCAGATGAGAGGCCATATTCTTGAGGTAGAGTTGAATACCTTGGATCCTAAAAGTTTTTATAATATACAGGATTTCTTTACCAAGTTTAAATCTTTGATATTGAGCTTGGCGTCTTGTGTTATTGAAAAATCTAAACAAGTGGACCAACTTATTCTAACAATCTTGGCTAATCTAGTACCAAAATATGATGTCTATGTTTCCACTTTCCATTCTAGCATATATCTCATGGGAACAAATTGGAATATTCCTACCATGGATCAATTCATTGATTCTCTCACACATGAGCATGAAAAACTCATTCATATGGGCCTAATCAAGGATCCCAAAGAACATGCACTCACCATTTATCATGGAAAAGGATCATCCAAACAGAACGAAAAGGAGAAATAGAACAAGAAGGAGGGGTATTCTAAACCCTTCAAGGATTATTCAGGTTCCAAGGACTCTTCAGGTTCCAAAGACTCTTCAGGTTCCAAAGAGAAGAAGAAAAATAAGAGAAAGTAATGCACTTAATGCAATAAACCAATTCATGACAAATCCACATGCATGAAGAAATAGGGTACTTTAGAAGAACAACCTTGGAAACTTCATTCCAAAAAAAGCCAAGAAGAAGAAGGAAGAATATCTTATTTCTAAGAAAGGTAATTATCATGATCTTGTTGGAATTAATTCCTCGTATTTTTCATGGATTATAGATTCTCACGCATCACATCATATGGAAACGAAAGATGAAGTTTTTACTTCTTTGAGCTCATGCTCAAGACCTCCTATTCTCATGGGGGATGATACTCCAATAGCACTTGAGAATTTTTTGCATGTTACAAATACTTCTATGAATATTCTCTCAGTTTACTAGATCACTCTGAAAGGTTAAAAGGTTGAATTTACATCAGATTCAGTTTGTACTTGACATGCATGACAATTCCATTATTTCAATTTGTGAGGTAGATCACAAATAAAGGCTCTATAAATTCACTAAGTTTGTTGACGATGACTCCTCTTTTCCACTTAAACATAAGGAGAGTACTTTGCATGCACCTCCAATGCAACATGCAAATAATCTTGTGCTTCCATCAGTTCCAAACATCAGAGATTCTTCCATACACTCAGATTGTGTACATGGAAATGAGCAGGTAGTACATCTAGATAAGAAGACAACACTGAAGTTTCATCAAATTCCCAAGAGGGCACAGTTCACACTTTAGGAAGCATGTGTCCTTACAAGGAATCCATTGGATTCAAGGAGGACTCGATCTCATCATGAGGATCCCTCTCATGTACTTTCATCTTCTCAACTAGTGATTCCCATCCATTGCTATATGGTTCACTCTTTTGATCTACAACTCTAGAGTAAGGTTGTAGGAAATCCATTATGGCAAGAAACCATGCAGGAGGAGTATGACTCACTCCCATAGAATCATACTTTGGGTCTGGTTCCACTTCCACTAGAAAGGAATATTTTCAGGTGTAGATGGTTCCATAGGATAAAGAGGTACAAGGCTAGACAAGTTTCCAAAGGACTTCATTGGATCCATAAGTAATTCTACATCTTCACAAAGAATTTTAGTGAGTTGAAGTTTCAGACTTTGTGGGATCATCTTAGAGTGAAGAACACAGTTTCCTAGCAGCTTCCTTTTCTTCTTTTGATGCATTGTTTTTTGAGGGGGGGGTTTGTTCCCACCTGGTTTTCCCTCTTTCCTCATTTTTATTTAGTGTTCATTAGTTGCATTGTACATGAGTACCTAATATGTCCTAGTTGTCAGGACTCACTTTTTACTCCATAGTGATGTTCAGTGGGGATGTTGGAGAAATTACTATTTTCGACACACTAGTTTAGTGGGAGTTAACTGACTAGTTCTCTTTTAGACTTTCTATTTAGACCATCATTATTATGCATGCGTGCATTCCTAAGGAAAGCTAACTGCTTGATTTATTTTCTTAATTATGGAATGTTCCTGCCTATATATGATTGTATTTCACTCATTCATTGTATCAATCATTCATTCATTTATTAGCTCATTAGAGTAGTGTGAATATATTTTCTCATTCTTCCATATTGAATCTCTCGTCCTTTATTGATAAGATTTATTTGTATTTGCTTTAGCTAGATCTCCTATGTATGTTTCGATGAAACATTGACACAATAACATCATGTCATGAGGAAAAATCCCCCATATAGTAGAGATATCATGTACCTGTAATATGTCTCTAACGGGTGCAGGTACCACTCTATGACCAATCATGACATGGCAAAGATAATCCGCCACCTCTAGTTGGACTCTCTGATCCAACCTACATGGAATGTGGGGTCTCTATACTGGAGGCTGCTCCTCTGCCTCCTCCATCACCTCATCCTCATCTTGGGGAGGCTCAACCATAATATATGTGTCAATTTATGCAAAATAATAGATAATAATAATAAGATAATTGAAACAAAATGTTACAATAGATTACATGTGCATTGAACAAGACATAAAAATATGCAAACAAATTGATCAAAACATAATGATAATATTACCTCTCTCATATGGTGGATCCTCTATTGTAAATCAGATGTTTGAAAATCCCCTATGATCCATCCCCATGTATGGGTTCTCTACAATATTGAGGACAGGATTGTCCTCACTAGCCAATAAATCACATACCTCCCTACCGATCAAAGAAATGGGAAACTCATATTGGCCCCTCTTAGACATCAACTACCCCCACATGCGCATATGTGCATTAAACATATGCTTAGCAGGAAATAAAGGTACTACTGGTTGAGTGGGATGAACCCTCTCAAAAAATAGTGTAAATAACTCTGACGCGAATGGGAAGAATCTCATCCTAGAAAAAATAATGCAACAGTGATCTAATGCAAAACAAAATTGTCGCAAAAAAATATATGACCACTTAATCAATCGAGGCATCTGAAATAAACTATCTACACAAAAAAACATAGAGAAACTAATGTGTTTCCCATCA
>SNQJ01S0082693.1:0-10257 GCA_010110895.2 Picea sitchensis
TTGGATATAGTTGAATGGTTTAAGTATAAGTTGAAAAAGGTTTTAAATTATACTTGATACTGATTCACCCCCCTCTCAGTATTAACAAAGGAGTGGTCCAACCTAGGCCTGAAAGACCTCCTTTCCAAGTTCCGCAAGCCCCTGGTATCCCTGTGCCTCCTCACGTCTCATTGCAACCCGAGGTTCCTGAAAATGATGGATGGCAGGATATTGTCCACCCAGTTGTCTCCCAACATCGTGGCTGGCCTAATTTATCGCTACCTACTCCTCCGCCTATCAACCCCATTGTCCAAGCTTCCCCCCACTCACTAATGCAGCCCTCTCATGCTAGAAAAATGTTGAAAACCGAGGCCCACCATGCCCTTGATAAAGGAAAATCCACTACCGTATTTGGCAAATCCATGTCCTCCCAAATGCATTTGAGGGACGATTGTTCCCACTTAATCAACGAGATTAGGCCTAAAGGCTCAGTGCATCCAAAGGCAAATGCAGGAAAATCGAAAGGTGACAACAACAATCAAGGAAAGATTGCATCCCAGATTGGGAAATATGGTTTTTTATTTATTTTTATTTTATCTATTGTTGATGCCAATTGACTTCACAAGTTTTTGAACAACACATTTTATTTTGGGATATATGAGTAATAGATTTTTGAAAATAATTTCAAATATCATGAGCTAATTTGTCAAATGTTGATATGGTGATGGGAGTCACAAGGAGGTGTGTTTTGCTTAACTAACTAGTTATGTTATGATTTTTAAGAGCTAAAGGGAGTCACAAGGGGTCCCACCTAGTAGTTATTATTTATTATAACCCTTATTATGATTATTACTTTTCCCCCTAACTAAAAGTTGTTTGAGTCTTTTAATTAACTTAACTAATGAGTTGGTTCAACTACTTCAACCAACTCTAATTTGTTTAAAGGAAAAAGAAAAGGGAGGAACAAAAGGAGGATAGAAGCAGAAGCATACTAAGGTTTGCTCCTTGAGTTTATGTTGAGATAGTTCAGTTTTCATTCATTCATTTATTCATCACAAGACTAATTATCTTTTATGATAGTAGGGTCTTATTGTAGACAACAATATTCAGGGTTGAATTACATCATTCAGACACTTGTTTTTCAGAGGTGTTGATCTATCTTTCACAGTCTGTGTAGACTTGTCTGTTTATGAATTAGTTTTCATGATTGACAAAGGCTATTGTGTAGATTCGAGTGGGTAACAATCTGTGGCAAGTTGATCGAGCTTTTAGAGTTCAGTTTTTGTTTTCTGTCAAAGGTCCTTTTGTATGTTCCATTGGGGATGTCTAAGTTTGACTTTGGTCCAAAATTTCTGTACGATATTTTGAAAAGAAAATGACTCTTTGGTGAATTGGAATGAAATAAAGGATTTCTTTATGTCTCATCTGTCTTTCTTGGTGTCTTTACTTCTATCTTTATATTTATTTCAACAACTGTTATATTCAGAAAATTACATAAAAAGTAAATTTCCAACAAGCTTTTTATTGATAAAATACTAGCCTAAGCACTTGTAATTAATACTTGTGAGTTAGGATGTTATTTTTGTTGTCTATAAACATAGGGTGATATTCCCGTCTATTCTGCTTTAGCCAAGAAGAATATGAAAATGCTTGAGTAAGATCATTTCATATCTTTTCCTCAAGATACATGTCTAGGGTCCCTTATTCATCAACAATTGTCATCTTGATGTATGCGATGGTTTACACAAGACCAGATATTGCACATGCAGTGGGATTTGTGAGTAGGTATATGAACAATCCAAGTAAAGAACATTGGGAGGCAGTAAAGTGTATTCTCGGGTATTTGAGAGGTACTTCTACTCATGCATTATTTTTTGGGGGATCAGACACTGTTCTACAAGGATATGTTGATTCATATATCCAAGGTGATAAAGATAGCAGGAGGAGCACCACATGGTATGTTTTTACTGTAGGTGGAACAACAATGAGTTGGATTTCAAAACTACAAAATTTTGTTTCAATTTCAACAACAGAAGCAGAGTATGTTGTTGCTACAGAGGATAGTAAAGAAATGATTTGGTTACAGAGGTTTATGGAGGAATTGGGAAAGAAGAAGGAGAATAACAGGTTTTACTATGACAATGAGAGTGCCATTCATCTTGCAAATAACTCAACCTTTCATTAAAATACTAATCATATACAGCTTAGGTACCATTTCATACGATCCTTCTTGGAAGATGGACATTTGAAGTTGGAAAAGATACATACTAGCCAAAATCCTACAGACATGTTAACAAAGGGAGTAACGAGGGAGAAACTAAGTTCCTGCTCAGTTTCAGCTGGTCTTCAAGCATGAAGGTGAAGATGAGAAATTTTCCAGGTCCAAGGTGGAGTATAGTCCAACAAAGTACAAGAACAATGGGGTTGTTGTGATCAATCTCCAAGTGAGAGATTGTTGGTTGTGGAGCTTGATTATCTTCCTGATTTAGAGGTTTGTTTCAACTATTCTTGGACCCCATTCCCTAACAGGGGGGTTTGGGGTGGTTTTACCCCCCAAAACTGTCACCAAGGGGGTCTAGGGGGGGTGCGACAACAATGTTTGTAGCCCCCTCCCCCCCCAGCGGGGGATTCAGGGGTAGTTCCCCTAAAGAGAAATATTGGGAAAAATTTCCTTGTAAAATATTGTAATTGTGTAGTCAATCTGGACCGTTCATTATAAGGTCGCAGATCTGACGATAGAAGTTATTTTACGGATTTTTTCCCTATAAGGAAACCCTATTTTATGAGGGAATTGTATTTTGGTTGTGCATGTATGTGATTATTGTATTATGAGAGAGGAGATTGTGAGAGAAAGAAGAGGAAGTTACAATGGGTGTGTTGTAGTTTGTATCCATTCATTTTGCTAGATAATAATAAAGGAAGGACCTGGCAATTTTTCTAGTGGATGTAGCCCACACTAGGTGAACCATGTATATCTGTCTCTATTGTATTGTGTATCTTCTGTGTTTTATTTTTGCATTTATTTTATTTTATTGCTCCACGTTCCTTTTTCTAACACAAACTCTATGGGGTAAGTTAAAAACATAAATTCTCTTATCTTGTAACAAGAGGTGCCCTTGGCGCACTGGTTATAACATTGGTACATGTGGGAGGAGGTTGTGGGTTCAACCCCATGGACCTCTCCCCATTTGGCGCTTCATTGTAACTTTATGTTATATATAGTATGAAGTTTGTTAATATATGCGGTGGAATATATTACTCGTGGCATAATCTTTAAATTACCCACATGTATATGGCATAGTTTATGTTGTTGAGTATATATAATGGGATCAGGGGTTAGGAACCCTTGATCCCCCCTTGTTTTAGGCCAAATAAACATTTCAAAGTTAATTATTATCCATCGAACATATGGTTAAGTGACATGCGGTGGGTAATGGTAAGTCATTGGAATGATGCCCACGAGACCTGGGTTCCATCCTCTGGGCTCACAAAAATTTGTATTCGACCTTTAATATACTTGGCCAATGGGGTATTTCCATGTGGTAGTCTCTCATTGGTCCATCTGTATAACCATAGCGTAGTCATATGGCATGTGTCACCACATGAATAGTCCACGTCACTTCTCGATCATCCGTACGACCTGCTGACTCAACATGCTACCTGCCACATCAGCACCATAAACCAGTATAAACCAGTGTATGAGTTTGGTAAGAAGTGATTGGTTTATTTTGTTGGGGATTTGGTGTAACCATGATAGGAAACAAATAAACATAACTGCATAGAGTCTAAGAGGAATAAAATTCAAAGTATGCAGGTGGTGTCTAAAGACATCATTATAGCACTTAAGCACATAACATTGTGATCAAAACATCACAATGCATATTGAACATGCACATCATGTTCAACATTAGGATATATCACTCATTTATAATGAACCATAGGGCATTCTATTTATAGCCTCAAGATATAACCAACTTCCTTGGAATTGAGAAGATTTTGTCCACATACAACCATCATGGGTTATGTTTGATTCCATCAAATCCGTGCTATCTAGTCGACTCAAAAAGGATGCTCGGGTCAATTGTCCATCTGTGCAACTTGTAGTCTTCAACTGCTAGTCTCCTTTATAACTGACATGTTCGTTGACTACACGAACAAATGATGTAGATATTTGGTTTTCCACCCGATCGATTGTTTCCACATGTTGGTCAATCATCTAAACGATTGATTCCAGGAGAAGTGCGATGAAACATCAGAACCTGAGGTTCCAACATCCCCTCCCCCCATAATCACACAAATCTGAAGATTCATGAGATGAAATTAATTCAGCAGGACACCACCCCATAATTGCAACTTCTTGAAGACCAAGCAACGAACACAGCATGACAAACTTGGCTTCAGAGAAAGGTTTTGTAAATATATCAACAATATGATCATCTCTTCTACAATAAACAAGAGTGAAAACCTTCTCCTGTACTAATTGTCTCAAATAATGAGCATGAAGATCAAGATGCTTCATTTTATTGTGCGCAATAGGGTTGTTAGAAACCTGAATAACACTTTGATTGTCACATAAGAGTGTATTCAAGGTTTGTATAGTAAATATGAGTTCACCCAAGAGTTGGTGAATCCCTACTGCCTTCATTCCTACATGAAGACTACCTTGATAGGGAGACTACCTTTTGTTTCTTGCACGACCAAACCAACGGTCTAGTGCTAATGTGAAACACATATCTAGAAGTGGACTTTCGATCATTATTACCACCTTCCCAATCAAAGTTAGTGAAGTTGACTAACAAATCTGAACTTCGAAAATATTTGTACCAAAATGAGTGGTTTATTTGAGATAACGAACAATCCTTTTAACATATTTCCAGTGGATTTCTCTAAGATCTTGCATAAATCAAGAAACCACACTAACAACAAAATAAATGTTAGGTTGAATATGGGTAAGATAAATAAGACTGTCGACTAGTTATTGATAGAGAATGGCATCGACTTTGGGAATTTGAAAAGTTTTTCTTAGCTTAACTCTAGATTGAAAAGGAGTAGTACAAGGCTTACAATATGCCATCTTAAAATATGTCAAGAGATCCAATACATATCTAGATTGAGAAATGAATAGACCATCAGATAAAGGTAATACTTTATGACCTAAAAAATAGTGTAGAATACCAAGATCTGTCATGTCGAAGGAGTCAACAAGTTTTTTCTTCAAGATAAGGATAAGATCAATGTTATTTCCAATTATTACAAGGTCATCAATATATACAACAATAATCAGAGTGTTTCCATGAGTATGGAGTACATATAAGCTATGATCAGAATCACAACGTTTGAAGCCAATTCGAAGAAAGAAACTATCAATATTAGAATACCAAGCCCAGGGAGATTGCTTCAAACCATAGAGAGACTTATGAAGTCAATAAACAAGGTTAGAATCTATCATGAAATGAGGAGGCATTTCCATGAAAATTTATTCAGAGAGATTTATATGAAGAAATACACATTTTACATCCATCTAGTGGATCTGCCATCCAAAATGAGTAGCAAGGGAGAAAATGAGGTGAACAAAGTTCAACTTTGCAATAGGAGAAAATGTCTCAATGTATTTGGTTCATTCTTGTTGAGAAAATACTTTCATGACCAGAAAAGATTTATGACATTCAAAAACACCTTCAAAGGTAAATTTGGTTTTGTAGACCCATCAACATTTTAGAATGTTCTTCCCTTGAGGTCAAGGAAATAAATCCCAAGTGTGATTCTTCAACAACTAATTCATTTTAGTCTAAATAAATTATTCCCATTCAAGTTTTCCTTTAACATATAAGTATGTAATAGGACCATAGATTTCAAGCACATGAGTCATCAAAGAAACACTAGAATGTTGCTTTTTACTTTGAGTTTGTTGACCCAAGGAGACATCATAGACATCAGAACCAACAACTTCAATTGTCTTAGCAATCCATATGGGTAGACAAGAAAGGGATGAGATGATGTACAGATCTGAAGTCATAGGACTTCTAGTTGAAAGTGGAGGACCATTCAAAGTAGAAATTGACTGACCAGTCAACTCATGATTCGATGGCCCAATCAAAACAGGAGCAGAGTCTGACTATCCAGTCGAAGGAATGAAAACAAACAAAGGAGATTCAGTGTTGGAGACAACATCAAAAGGACTATCCTATAATACACCATAGGATACATTCAACAATTTAATTCTATAATTCTTCTCATCAAACCTTACATAGCTGTGAATAATGATTTGTCATTTGACAGGGTCAAACAATAGATAGGATTTCAACTCTTTAGAGTATCCCATCATGATGCAATTATGCATCTTTTCATCCATTTTCTTTTTGTATTCATCTGAAATATGATCCCAAGAAACACATATGAATATGCGGAGGTGGTTGTTCGAGGGATTTCTTCCACACCATCATTCAATAGGAGTCATGGAAGGAACTGTTCGAGTTGAGATACTAGTCAATATATAATTTTCACAGTAGAATATTTAGCCCATAAGTGAGGAGGAAAGTCTTTGGCCTGCAAAAGCCATTTCAACTAATGTATAATTCTTGCATTTTTCAATTCCATTCTATTGAGGGGTATGAGGAATGGACTGCTTCCAGTCAATACTAGATCGAACTAGGTATTCTTCAAAAGTTTGATTGACATACTCACCATTGGTGTTTGATATAATACACTTGATGCATCTACCACATTGATTTTCAGCAAATGCCTTGAATTCTTTGAACTTTTCAAAGACAATATGCTTGTTTTTTCAAAAAAAAAAAACCCAAGTGAAACAAGAGAGATCATAAATGAAAATCAAAATTTACCTTGAACCCGCTAAGGAAGGTAGATTGATGCAATAAACATCACTGTGAACAAACTCCAGTAGGTTATGTTCTCGCCATGATTTTCCAAAGTTGAGGGGTTTCTGAAGATGCTTTTATAGTACACATTCTCTACAGACTCCACTAGGTGGAAAACATTTAGGTAGAACAACAACCATATTCTATGTTTTCATCAACTATAGACTTCAAAAATTGAGGTGTTCAAGTTGTTCAAGCCAAATCTAACTATGTTCATCAGTGTGAGAAACAAGTGCAATCAGTTTAGAGTCGGGTTGATTTGAGTCACAGAAGTTATACAATCCATTTTTTGAGTTGAGAAACCCACCCATGACAATAGAATGACCTTTCTTTAAATCTCAGATGACGAATTGATATGGTGAAAAATAAACAATATTTGCTATCTGAGTGAGTTGAGAAAACAACAATAGATTGACACTGAGGTTCGACACATGATAGACGTTGACAATTTTTCCATGTCGACAAGGAACATCACCACGACCAAAAATGTTGAGAGAATAGTCATCAACAACATAGATCTTTCGCTCCATAGTTTTATCTAAGGATGTGAATAAGTAATCATCCTTATCCATATGATGAGTACATTTAGAATCAACTGCCCATTCACTCTACATATAATGAGAGAGTAACACTTGAGAATTTTCAACTTGGAAAGTGAAATTATCAATAGGATAACCAAATTTATGGACACCCAACAAGTTTCCTTCAATTCATTTGACTTTTTATTCAAGTCATCTCACTTATTGTGGCAGTTTCTCTCCACATGTCTAGTATTTCCACAGTGCTGACGTTTCTTCTTCTTTTGATTCTTTATGGGTGCATATGTTTTCCCTTTAGGTTTGTAGTCGAGGTATTATGGTATTTTATAGGGGTATCTAACCATCCTCTTTCCTTATTATTCACCTTTCCATTTCCCTTGAGAAAGTGAGTTTGATGTTTGCAACCAAGCTTCCCTTCATCAAGCAATCTATGTTTATTAGTGATTAGTAGGCTACATAAAGCTTTAAAGGTGTAATCCTTACCATCTTACTTGTGTCTCTAGCAGTTGGTTCAAAAATTCAAAACAAACACATCGAATTGTGTTCTTAGATTCATCAGGACTAGCTTGATGATTTGTCCATATTTCTTTTGATGGTTCTTTCCACATTCTCCCAATTTCAACTATAGTTCCTTCACACATGCCAAATAGTCCTCAATTCTATGAAAATAATGAGAATCAAGATAGATCATATATTTCTTCAATTGCATGACATGGATTTCATCGACTTTGTTGAAAAGAGAATTCATCTTTCTCCACCCTTGATGAGGGAAGTTATTCCAGTAATGTGAAACCGAATCTCCTGCGAGATATAGGTCATGATGTCCCCAACAACCTCATCCATCTTTCCGTCAACAAATAACTTCTTTTGATCGACTATCATTTTTAGGATCACAGTCCTAGTATATTTCCATACTCCTTTGCTTTACAATAATGTTTCAATGTCTAGTTCCCAGACAACATAATTTTATCCATTCAAGAAAATAGGATCAATATTCAAATCCATCTTCGATATCTAAGCAAATCTGATTTGTTTCCAGGGTTATAGTTAGTAAATCACTAGCCTAGAGTCAATCACTCAATGGATCTAACTCATCAAGATTTGCAGATAACATACGAATTCTTAAACCATTGGCTTTGATACCATGTTGGGGATTGGGTGTAACCTAATGCGAAACAAATAAACATAAATGTAGAGAGTTGAAGAGGAATAAAAATCAAAGAACATAGGTGGTGTCTAAAGACACCATTATAGAACTTAAGTAGAAAGCATTGTGATTAGAACAACACAATGCATACTGAAAATGCACATTATGTTGAGCATTATCATATATCACTCATTGATAATGACCCATCAAGTATAATATTTATAGCATCAATATTTGACCAACTTCCTTGGAATAGGGAATATCGTTACCACATACAATCATTGTGGGTTATATTTGACTCCATCAAATCCACACTGTCTAGTCGGCTCGACAAGGTTTCTTGACCTGACTGTCCATGCATCCAACTCATAGTTGATTTATTGGTTGGTCAATCCAACAACTGGTGATCTTTGACTACTGGTCGACTATCTGACTGACATGCTCATCGACTACTCAATCGACTGATGTAGATATCTGGTCGTCCTCTCGACCAATTATTTCTAGATGTTGGTTGATCATTTGACCAAATGATTCCAAGAGAAGTGTTATGAACCATAATAACCTAAGGTTTCAACATATTTGGGGTATGTCATCGGTGGAGGGGGACTCAATATAGATCCCACAAAGATGGAGGCCATCATGAAATGGCTAGTTCCTGAAAATTTCATTGAAGTTAGGATCATTGTTGGGGAAACACAATACTTTTATAAGTTCATAGCTTCATTTTTATTGGTCTTATGTTAAACACACAAACAAACATACACACAAAAACTTCACATAAGAAGAGCGTGTTGAAAGATTGGTTGTCATTGATGTCAGCCATTGAAAAAGTACATAAGCCCCAAATATATGGTTATGGAACCCAAAGTATTTTGAGGAATTTGAACATGAAGGACATTGTAAATGCAGGTAACATACTCATGAATGGATAATTATTGTCATGATGTTTCTAACGGTAGGTGGTACGCCACGTGGTTCCTCATGGTTGAGTATTTATGGTCTCATGAAGTTGGGAGCCCTAAGAATGGTTAAGAAGACCTAAATATTTACACAGTCATTAATTAAGAGAAAAATGTTTGTAACAAGAAAGTACAACTTGACCCTAAAATTAAGAAAAAGGGTAAAATAGTTATGACCCTAAAATGAGGAAAAAGGGTAAAATAGTTATGACCCTAAAATTAGGAAAAGGGTAAAAAAATTATGATCCTAAAATTAAGAAAATGATAAAATAGTTATGAAATTAAAATTAGGAAAAAGGGTAAAGCAATCGTTACCCTAAAATTAGGAAAAAGGGTAAAACAATTGTAACAAGAAACTAATTAAGGGTAAAGTGGTTACAACAAGAAACTAATTAAGGGTAAAGTGGTTGAAAAACAATTACATGGAAGAGTATAAATACACATCAAGAGTCTCTCATTCATATATACAAGTTCATTGAATATCTATCTAGTGAACACTTGATCTATTGGCGAATATGAGGTAGCAAGACTGAGGTAAAGTAAACAAGATGCTTGTTTCAGGTTGGTCTGAGACCTAATGCAGTAAGGTTGCTACATGATTAAAGGTATGTATATATGAATATTTTTAGGTTATATCTTGGTGATGTTATGGTACATGCTTGAGGCATGTCTTGGTGATGTTGGGTTCTTGGTTGAGAGATGTTCTTGGTGATCCATTGAGTGGATTTGGTTTCATTGATGTTGAGTATGGGTGG